>VMRM01000026.1:904911-1024911 GCA_010277075.1 Poeciliopsis retropinna | reverse complement strand
TTTAAATGATTGATAATTTGGTCATTTTCAATAATTTCTCGGACGGCAACTTTTTACTTTTACTTGAGTAAAAATATGTTGAAGTATTTCTAGTCTTGCTTGAGTATAGTTATCACTCAGCTGTGATCCTGATGAACCCCACCAAAAATAAAACATGTTTTAAATGTTGCAAAGAGGCAGAAGATGAGGAACACAAAGGGAGCTGAAACAGACGGCGGCGCGTTCTCAGACTGGTGATTCATTCTGCTCCCACTGCTCTCTGAACCAGCCGCAGCCCATTCACAGCCTTCTGCACAAGATCATCATCACATAATTGCTTATAAATCAAGAGTAAGAGCCTGTTGCCCAGCGGGGACCGCGATCAGTCAGGGGAATCGATGACAAAACACTGAGGTAATGCTTCCCAAATCGCATTTCTCAGCCGGGAGGGGGGCCCGAGGAGCCGACCTGGAACAGCACAGGGTGCGCTGGCTGTCAAATGCCTTAATTGCTTGATGTGTGATTAACTGAAGTGCGCATTTATTACCTCTTTAGCTGGAATGTATTTCTCTATATAAACAAAAGTAAAGCATGTTGAAGCAGATGAACATTACTTTGTGACGTGTTAAGAGTCAGAGAGAAGAAAGGAAAGGTCAAGAAGAAAGGAAAGGTCAAGGCCGGTGTATGCACTCATAAACCTCCTTGTTGTTTTGTTAATAAATATTCCTTTGATGCACTTTAACCTCTGCATGGTCTCTGACCTTCAGTCATAACAACAGGTGTCTATCGATATAGATATATGTATATAGAGAGAGAAAAACAGAGAGAGATCTATATATATGAGAAATATATCTATATATATTGAGGCTTCAGAGGAAACTGTGTTGGAAGAAAAGACAGAAAATAATATTTTTAGTGATTCTCATGACAACAGAAACCCAAATAAAGCAGAAAAACTGAAAACATTAAAAGTATTGTGCGAATAAAATCCCTGGATTAAATGTTCATTTATTTGCCTTTATTGTGCAAATTCTGAAGTAAACAGAGATTTTTCAAACAGCTGTTATTTTTTCATGGTGCTTGTTTGGATCTCACGTTTATCACCAGTTTCTGTTCATTTGGGTGTAATTTTTTATCTTGTGACAAATGTTTTGTTTGAACGCTGAGCAATTTTATTTTTAGGCATAACTTATCAACCTGAGGCTGAAAAAATGTTTTAATGTTTGTATGAAACAACCAGACAAGGTCACAGCTGATATGATGCATTTAAAATAAAACAGAAACTTAAAGCAGAGATTTATGTTCCAATCTGTGCAAAACTTAAAAATCATGTTCATATATTTTCTATATCCTCACTGACTGAGCAGAAAACTATTTCATTCATTTATTTATAGTATAAACTCAGGAGGGCTGAATACAAATATCCACCATTTCTTTTCCAAATTTTGAAAAGCTGCGATGTTTTCTTCGAACTTCACTTTCTGTTGGTTTATGGATGAACGTTTGCGCCTCCAGAATGTGATAAATCAGTCAAAGAAGTAAAAATCTGCAGAAATAGAGATGAACAGAGTTCCTGAAATCGTCCTCAGTAAGAGCAGAGATACTTCAGAATGAAAATACTCAAGTAAAAGTAAAGTACTCCTTCAATTTAAAATTGAAAAATGTAACTAGTTAGTACTGAGCTGCTGTGGATGGACTGCAGTTCTACATGTATCAGTTTTAAATACAAGTTGTTGATTATTTGAAAATAAAGTCAGTGTTTGTCTAAAAATATCTGGTTATAATCCATTTTAAATGTGCAGCATTTCTTGCCGTTTGCTGGTCTTTTCCTGGCGCTTTATCTCAACCACAAAACGCTGAGATGGTGCAGAAAACTCCACGATGGTCAGCTGTGACACAAGGTGACATTAATTCAGTCCTTTAAATGGGTCAAACAACAACTTTAGGTCTTCGGCCGTCAACCAACGGAGAGAGAAAAACCCATGAAGCGTCCAGGTGTATAATTTGGTCTGTCCTTGTTCTGTCAGCGGTCCCAGCTGAAGGTGATCCTGGTCAACATGTCCTGTCCTAATTACTAGTCTAGCAGGAAGGACCTGAGGCTCAGCAGGACTCTGCAGGACGGAAACCGTCCCAACGCATGTCAACACACACACACACACACACACACACACACAGATTCAAATGTAGAGGGAGTGAAAACGCTTCCAGGTCGTTAGCCGCCGCCTGTCAGTCTGAGCAGAGACGGCAGGAGGTGACATGTCGTCTCTATGGAAGACCAAAACACACAAAATTAAAAATAATACCAGAAATTTATATCTTTTCTTTTGAGTTTTCTTTTAACATATAATTGTTTTTGACAAAATGCATGTCTATGAAAAGAGAAAAACAGAATATACTCCTCTGAGCTTCCAAGCTTCTCGGCTCCTTCAGACTAGCCAGCAGCAATTAGCAAAACCCTGGTGGAACTGCTGAGCTCATCATAGGAGCTGCTTCTCGTTAATGCTCTTAAAAATGTTGCTAAAGGGTTAATAGGGGAGCCATGTTTTTAAAGAGACAGGTGCTCTTTTGAAGGCGCTAAATCAGGAAGTGAAGTTAATTTTACGTCATATTTGATATATCAAGCATTTTTATAACAACTGAATGTAACATAATTAATTTATTATGCTATAAAATGTCAATATATGTTTGGAAACATAATATTTTAATACCTTCTCATTTACGAGCTTAAACATGACATCCTGACATATTTCCAAAGGTTAATTTTAAAGTTACATTTTTCAAAGTCTTCCCATCTGAATGAACACAAGTCGACGCTGTTTGCTGTCTGTGAACATTAGCACCCTTTTGCTAGTCCTCAGCAGCTGAACCCGGCTGCTGTTTCAGATCCTGCGGTGAATAAACACCCGAGACTCCAGCGCCTCCAGAAAATATGATAAATGGAATCTCAACTCTGAAGGTTAAATTTGGATATTTTTCACACTTTCCTGCAGCTCAAAAGCAAACCAATACTTTTTTGACTGCTTGTAAACACAACATGACAAATGGAGAAAATGTTGAGTCTCCAATTAGCCAAACATGTCTGGCTTTGGTCTGGTTCACAGGAACACAAACGACTGTTTATGTGTAGGAAATACGAAGAGGCTGCATCGGCAGTGGGCTTCATGCTGCCTCCTTCGCTCTGCAGCGATTTGGCTGCGGTGAAGGGAAGGACAGCCAAATCCTGTAACCCACAGCAAATATGTCTAGCTACAAAAACTGGACCAAACTGCAGAAAGGAGTCAACTCGGCTTAAGTTTTGTTTCCTCTGGAGGGAAAATGAAATGACTTTGTCACTTCAAGAACATATTAACTTTGATAAATCCGCATTTTCAAAATGTAAATAGATTCCTTCAAAACTATTTTTGTTGTGCATAATTTGATGCTAATATTGCAAAAACTCAACATATTACCAAGTGTTTTAGTACAAATGTCTCAGTACATTTGAAATGAGACTAAACTAATTTACTAGTAACTTTTCAGCAATGAAATAAGAGCTTGTTTTACATCAACATTCCTCTGATATTGATGAAAAAGTTCCATTACATTTTCTTTATCAAAGAAATTTCAGTTTGTTGAAAATATTTTACTCTAATTTTGAAAGTCAAATATTTTCACAAGTATTCAAACCCTTTGACGTTTTTCACTTTGTTTCATTGCAGCCATTTGCCAAAATAAAAAGATCTAAATTATTTCTCTTTAATGTTCACTCAGCATCACATCTTGACAGAAAAAAGCAGAAATGTAGAAACGTTTGCAAAGCTATTAAAAAACAAAAACTGGAATATGCAAGCGCTGCATAAACTGGTCTGCCATTCAAATCCTGACAAAAGGATTTAATATAGCACTGCAGCTAATTAGTAAATCTGAAGGTTGCAGCAGGTGTAATCTATAAATATAATAAAGTATTGGTGTTATTTAATATGTATAAGTTCTTCATCACTTTAATCTCTCAAATCCAAACAGGAATTTTTGGTGCAACAACTTTGCTAAAAACCATAAATCAGCAGCAGCTTCCCTTAAAAAACCCAAACAGAAATTCACCAATAAAGGAAGAAAACTTCATCAGCTCAATCATCACCTGTGCTGCTCTGAGCAGAGCTGTGCGTTTCTCCCTGGCGTTGGTCAGGTCTAATTAAAGAGCAAGCTGCTCATGAGACGAGCTGATGACACAGAAGGCTGTTTAATTAATACTGGAAAGCAGGAAGGCGTGGCGGCGGCGTGAGGCGGACGAGCTGCAGGAGCAACAGGGACAAGAAAGAACTGGGAGGAAACATTTGCTTCAATGGAAAGTTAAAGTTTATAGAGGGACAAAACTGACACAATTAAAAATAAACATGCCTTTCAAAATCGAATATTTAAGGAAAAGAAAAAAAATATTGACATTTTTCTTGATGAAAACTCATCAATAAAGAAAATCTATACATTGTTGATGAAAATACATTTCTTAAAAGTGCATTTATAAGGAAAAGGAAAAACAAAATATATATTTCTGCTTTTATTTTCAATGATGTCAGTGTTGTTCCTCCATAAAAGCTCAATCTAAGCAGGCAGGAAAATACAACAGGAAGCAACAAGAAAATGGGAGTATTGTTTTAATCAAAGGAAGTATAAAACAGAAAAAGGAAGAAATGAAAGAAAAGGAGGAAAAACGGATTATGGCAGCGGCGCCGGCTGTGGCAATTGAGTTCTTCTGAAAGAAACGTTTCATTTTCTGCACACACACATCTAAACCTGTCTGCCGCTCAGCGGGGGGGTGTGATCTGTGTGGGCTCCGCTGGGCTTTCAGCAGGATGGAAGGAGCAGGAGACCAAAACCAGAATCTAATGTCATGTTACAGGAACAAACTTCACTGATTTTTACTGGATTTTTATTTTTTTAAAGTATCTGCCAACAGGAAACGTCCATGTCACAAACCTGGGCTCCAAGGAACAGGTGCACTGCAAAAACACAAAACCTTTACAAGTATTTTCTGTTTCGTGCAAATATCTTAGCACACGAAGAATAAGACAAAAGTAACTTATAGTAAGTTTTCAACAAGAAATAGGAGCTTATTCCTTAATATTAATAGGATTAGATTATTAGGGCAGGTAAACTGCTCGATAAATATATTTTGTTCCTTTCAGTTGTTATAAAATGCTTTATAAATCAAATCTGAGTTAAAAGAAGCTTTACTTCCACATTTAATGCCTTGAAATGGTACAAACATGGTACAAACAAACCTCGTTAACCCTTTAACGAGGTTTTTACCAGCTCCTATAACGAGCCCACCAGGTGTTTGCTAATTGCTGCTGGCTAGTCTGAAGGAACAGCGTGGGGGTGGAGCTGCACCTTGAAGGCGGGGCTATGTCCACCCAGCTGAGTGGTCGCCATGGAGACTCAAACATGCAAGAAAGAACCAAAGTGACACCTCAGGTATCAATGAGGGAAAAACATCATAAGATAAAAAAGACCCAAAAAGTTGATTTTACATGAGACTGTTAAAATGGACGAGCAGTACCTTTAATTACACTCAGGCTGGTCTTTAAACAATAACGACCAGCCCAGTTAAAGAGGTCGTGACCCTGTCAGAGCTCTGAGACGCGACAGCAGAGCTGAAAACAAGCTGCAGTCCTGAGCGAATGTAAGATCAACTGAGTAAAAGTGACAGGAAACGCCTGTCCCATATGGGTAACGGCCATGTGGAGAGCTGTGAACTGTGCGCCGCACGCTTCAAAGTTTTTCATGCACTAACCGTCTTGGACACAGTGACACAGTTGGCATCTCCGCCAGGATGCCTCCAGTCACTCCATTCTCCTTTACAGCTTTATTTGTTTTGTCATAAAAGCAAATTTTTGAAAATTGACACTTGCCGTAACGAGCATCTGTTTTTGCCATCTGTGGGCTATGCAAATGAAGCCGATGAATATTCAGACAGGACTCGGTTTAGACGCAGATTTCCTCAAGCTTGCTCTCAGTTGGAGGAGAGAATCAGGTGGGACAGGTGGAGAAAATATAAATCTCTGAATCGCTGTTCTCCACCCACCAGGCTTCCTCTTCTCTGTCAGTGGGCATACGCCGAATGAAAGCTCCACTAATGTGGAACAATTTATGGCTTTCCAAACATGACTGCTGCATTTATCCGCTGCTTTGGACTTCTGAGTGAAATGTTTGCCATAATCTGCAGCCCTGCCTTTTTGAAGTTGATCTTCTTCTTCAAATTAGACGAAACTGGGGTCAGATGTTTGTGCAACGTTTGTGCAGCATCGGTTTTGTTTGTGCTGCTTTTGCTTTGAAGATATTAAGTTTAAAAGTCAGAGGGCCAACCAGCCGCCCGCCGTCACCAGAATCTAACAAAGTCGATGTCAAATGTTTGTGCTGCGGTTGTGCAGCACAAACATTTGTGCTGCTATCATATGAAAGATCTGAATAAAAAAGGTTTCCAGAGGTCATCAGAGGTCAACCAACGTTGACACCAACTTAGTTAGATTTGGGTAAAACTTGGGGATGGGAGGAGCTGGTTGACCTTTTGACCTTTTGGTTAACATCTTCAAAGGAAAAGAATTGATTGACACCAATTTTGTCTGATTTGAAGAAGTTGTGTTGACCTTTCATGACCTCTGGAAACATTTACTAACATCTTGCGGCACAAACAAAAATTGTTGCCGCTCAAATGTTTGACACTAATCTGCTCAGATTTGAAACGGTGGCAGGAAAACTGCAGGTCATTTGTCTCCTCTGTCTTTCCGCTGCTACACTTTTCTCAAAAAGGTTCAACAAGTCTTTATTTTTCCAGTTTTTATCACCTTTAATTCACTCTGCATTTTTCTTCTCTTACCTCTTCACTTAATTTCCATTTTTTCAGCTATCCCCATCTATTCACTTTCTCCCTACAGCAAGGCCATCCCATGAATAATTCAGAGAAACTGCAGGATGATAATGGGAAATTAGAGGTGAGACTGTGTGGAACTGGTGTGTGTGTGTGTGTGTGTGTGTGGGTGTGTGTGGTGTGTGCGTGTGTGTGTGTGTGTGTGTGGGGGGGTGTGTGTGTGAAATTACCAGATTTATTCCAGCCAGGAGCCAACTGTAAGGGCCTCTTTGTCTGTTTAAATCTCCTCAATTAAGTGACAGTTATGTCTGGAGTTGCACAGTGAGGCTGAGCGACACGACGAGGAAGTGATTAACATCCAGTTGTTGCATCAACATTATCACAAACAGCAGCAGGACCATCAGGCTTTTCCTCAGAAACGTCTCAGACACTGAAAATGTCTGAGAATAGCTTCACTTCAAAATGTTTTTACATGTTTGAGCTTCTGAAGCTGTAGTTTGTCTGTGTTTTAAAAATGAAATGTTTTATGTGAATTAGCTGTTTTTCAGTTTTATATTATCAACTGACACTAAACCTCAGATATCAGTGAAAAAAAGTGGATCAATGCATTCCTAATATTGATATTTATGTAAACATCATGTTACAAAGCATTTTGAGACAATTAAAAAATAGCTAAAATGCAAATGATCTCCTCATTAAGTATGCAAAAATCAAACTGTTAGTCCTTTAGACATAAATAAACAACATATTTCCTAAAAATAAGAGAAAATCTCTGCTGAGTTTCTGTGCATTACAACTTTTAACACCCTGCATGTCAAGTTACTTTATTACGTAAAATAAAGCAAACTCATCGCTAGACTCAAATATTTTATGCCGTTTCTACAACAGCCATTGTACGCTGGCACTTAGTTGAACTTTCTAGAAACAAAAAGACTCAAATATCTTTAGTTTTATTAAACAGGTCAATAATCACTGAAAACACTGAATCAGCAATTAATCATGACTAGACTTGGTAAAATTTGATTAATATATGAATGCTGTTCACTGATCGACCTTTCAGATGCTTGAATTATTGATTTTCCATCAGACAATCTGACGTTTTTAGTCCAACATTTATTCTGTTATTCCAGCGTTTCCATTTGGAGGCGATCAAAAGATTCAAAAGATTCAATTTTCTGCCTGACAACATTTAAATCTTTATTAACCTGATTTTGCGTTCTGAGATTTCGCTGTGGAAGGCGGCAGCTCAGAAACATCTGAGTCGGTTTAAGGAAAACAGAAGCTGAGAGGCGTCTCACCGGAGCCGGCCGGAGACTCGGGGCTCCGCTCACAGATGCTCCGTTTACTGCAGACATTCATGAAACACAAGCAGGAAGCACAAGCTCTGCTTATCATGCCTTCCTGCTTTCAATGAAAACCAGCCAGACTGGTGGAAACTCAGCTGCTTGTTGCAGATTTCAGCTTAATACAACTCAATTATTGTTGAGTTTTTACAGTTTTCAGAGCATCAGGCTCCGACTTCCTCTAATAAAAATCTGCTTGAAAGTTTTCATTTCATCATCAGTTTTCATCACAATAGCAGCATTTTACATCAAAAACTACTCATTAAATATGCAAAATGCTACTGAAGTAATGTTCTGGCCTTTCCTCTTTTATCTCCTTTTTTAAATAATATTTTTCAGTCGTTATGAGGAAAAACATGAAACTGATTCCAGTTTGATCTGATCGCTGTTTCCTGCCGAACGTCGAGTAGCGTGGCGAAGAGCTGCTACAGCTCATGCTAAAAACAAGTTGTTGCTAGGCAACCACAGAGTGAGTGAGTTGCTAGGCAACCACAGAGTGAGTGAGTTGCTAGGCAACCACAGAGTGAGTGAGTTGATTCCACCAACCTTTCTTAGTTGACTGTAAATTAGATGTTGTTGTTCATCCATTCAGATTGTAGATAATTATTGTTGAGTTTGAAAAGTTTTATTTTCTCGAAAATTTCTGAGATTACTAACAAAATTTAGAGGAAATTTCCTCCTTTTTTTCTCTGATGCCTCAATAAACCGTCAAACATTTCCATCGGTGTCGTTATTGCTAGGAAAGTTAATTTGCAAAAAAAAAACTTTTACATTTTGAGTTTTTAACGTCAAAAATGTTTGACTTTTGGAAATGTTCTAAGTTTGAAAAGTTGAACATTTCTGAGATTAATCTGAATTTCTGAGTTTTTTTTCTTTTGCCTTTTGGATCTCAGACATTTCTGAATATTTTCTAGAGAAATTATGAGATTAATCTGAAACTTTCTGAGTTTTTCTGCAGAAATTATCTCTTTTCCATCTGCAGTGGTGCTAGTGTGCCATCGTACATGCCCGCTGCAATACAATCGTTATAGTTTTATAACTGAACTCGTGTCTCTTCTGCAGAATCAGCCTCTCAAAAGGCGACAGCAGAAAGAATCTCTATTGGGTTTTACTCTCTGAATGAAAGGCAACTTTTCTCTGTTTGCTTTGTTTCGAGTGCTGCTGGGAATCTCATTCACTCTCCTTCAAGGCTTCATTTAACTAACTTAGAGTCTAAGCTGCACAAATCCATCCAGCTGGAGGTGTCTGCAGCGAAGCAACTGTCAGCTGTAAACTGGCCTCAGTTCAGCTAAATCCCAAAGAAGCAGCAATGACAGAAAGGGACCCGATGCAGAACTAACCAGAGGGCACTTTGACAATAAAAGGCATCATCCTCTTTTATTCTCTCTTATTTTCACTGAACTGGATATCTTAGAAAAGGAAGAGTTGTGACAGGAATGAAGAAACAGGAAGAGAGCAAAAGGCTTTCTAGCTGTGAGCAAGAAATTAGATGTCGGTTTCAAAAATCTGGTCACATGGGGCAGAAAATGAAAATGATTGAGACTTTGATTTCAGTTTAAGGCCTCAAAAGTAATAAAAAGTGTGAAACCTCAAAAAACTACCTAAAAATTGCAGAGCTGCCAAAAACAAGATTACAGCCAGTTTGGCAAAGATCTCTTGAAATTTCTCTCCTGCTCATTAGGAAAACATTTAATGCCATTTAGATTGATAGACCAAAATCAATACATGTTGATTCATAACTGTTGATGGGATTGATTGGCTCAGATCTCGTTTGTTAGATCTGGAGCAGTTCGTGCTACATGTGGGGTTCCTCAAGGCTTCGCTCTAGAACCATTTTTATTCATCATTTATTGTACTGCAACATTTCAGACAAGATGTGATGATGACACACATCTTTATGTTTCTTTGTGAAAACATGAGGAAACCGCAGACCATCAGTTTAGACCTGAGACGTAACGGACACAAGATCCCGCCCCAGTCTTGGTTGTAACTGTTTAACTCGCTACATCTTAAATGTACGCCTGACGGATGCGGCGCTTTGCTACTAATTTTCAACATTTCGATAACAAGATCCCTCTTGAAAATTAGATCTAGATCTCAATGGGGTTTACCTGGTTAAATAAAGGAAACAGAAAACTTAATCTGTAATGGTTATTCAGCGTTGATTTGATCAAAAATTCCCCACATATTAATTCATTCGAGGATCTGTGGACCAACATGGAGGCTTCGCCTCACAGCTTGGAGGATTTAAAGGATCTGCTGCTAATATCAACACCACAACACTCCTCCAGGGATCTGGTGAAGTCCATTCCTCAACAGCTTTTTTGGTTGAAAAAGGTCACAATAAAACACTTTTACACAGATGTTCATTATAAAATCCATGATCGATGTAAGATTAGCTGACTTAGCACCTTCCATCCCCACCTTAAATTTCCTGTGATCTCTGGAGGCTCATCAAGTAGAAAGTATCTTTAAAATCTCTTGAATTATTATTCTGCTTCTGTTCTAAGCTTCTTTTTTACACTTTCTCCTCCCCCCAGAGATCAAACAAAGGTTGTCTCCAGATGACAAAATCACAGTGACGAATGTTAGACAAAGAAATCTGGCAGGAAACAAAATTCTGGCTTCAGGGCGCGTACGAGAAAAAACTGCGATCAGAGGTTCAGCTTGAGGTAATGAAAATATAACTTCTTTCTTCTTGAAAGTCAGACTCTCTTTAATTCATTAAAAAACAGTTTTATTTTCTCTGTTATGCTGCAGAATCTCTCCCTCGTTTTTATGTTGTTGGGACACCGGACTCCCGTGTGACACCGCAGCCCGTTTGGACCGTTTGGACCGGACTCCCGTACGACACCGCAGCCGGTTTGGACCGTTTGGACCGGACTCCCGTGTGACACCGCAGCCCGTTTGGACCGGACTCCCGTGTGACACCGCAGCCCGTTTGGACCGGACTCCCGTGAGACACCGCAGCCCGTTTGGACCGTTTGGACCGGACTCCCGTGAGACACCGCAGCCCGTTTGGACCGGACTCCCGTGAGACACCGCAGCCCGTTTGGACCGTTTGGACCGGACTCCCGTGTGACACCGCAGCCCGTTTGGACCGTGACGGACTCCCGTGAGACACCGCAGCCGTGGACCGGACTCGTGTGACACCGCAGCCCGTTTGGACCGGACTCCCGTGAGACACCGCAGCCCGTTTGGACCGGACTCCCGTGAGACACCGCAGCCCGTTTGGACCGGACTCGTGGACACCGCAGCCCGTTTGGACCGGACTCCCGTGTGACACCGCAGCCCGTTTGGACCGTTTGGACCGGACTCCCGTGTGACACCGCAGCCCGTTTGGACCGGACTCCCGTGTGACACCGCAGCCCGTTTGGACCGGACTCCCGTGAGACACCGCAGCCCGTTTGGACCGGACTCCCGTGAGACACCGCAGCCCGTTTGGACCGGACTCCCGTGAGACACCGCAGCCCGTTTGGACCGGACTCCCGTGTGACACCGCAGCCCGTTTGGACCGGACTCCCGTGAGACACCGCAGCCCGTTTGGACCGGACTCCCGTGTGACACCGCAGCCCGTTTGGACCGGACTCCCGTGAGACACCGCAGCCCGTTTGGACCGGACTCCCGTGTGACACCGCAGCCCGTTTGGACCGGACTCCCGTGAGACACCGCAGCCCGTTTGGACCGGACTCCCGTGTGACACCGCAGCCCGTTTGGACCGTTTGGACCGGACTCCCGTGTGACACCGCAGCCCGTTTGGACCGGACTCCCGTGTGACACCGCAGCCCGTTTGGACCGGACTCCCGTGTGACACCGCAACCCGTTTGGACCGGACTCCCGTGAGACACCGCAGCCCGTTTGGACCGGACTCCCGTGAGACACCGCAGCCCGTTTGGACCGGACTCCCGTGAGACACCGCAGCCCGTTTGGACCGTTTGGACCGGACTCCCGTACGACACCGCAGCCCGTTTGGACCGGACTCCCGTACGACACCGCAGCCCGTTTGGACCGTTTGGACCGGACTCCCGTACGACACCGCAGCCCGTTTGGACCGGACTCCCGTACGACACCGCAGCCCGTTTGGACCGGACTCCCGTACGACACCGCAGCCCGTTTGGACCGGCTGCTCAGGCTGCTTCACCTCTGTTCTCTAAAAGCTGTGCAGAACTCAGACAGAAAGCTGAAAATCCCTGCAGGAGTTCAGCCACACAGCTTAACACTGAACTCATCGTCCGGGTCGTTGTATGAATGTATGAATGATCTTCATCGCTCATTAACATTTACAGTCAGATTAATTCATTAGAACATGTTTTCAGACGAGGCTCATTATTATAATTAAAGCATGTTGATGTGCAGAAAGTTGTTAAAATGTTGATTTGACAGAAGGATTCTTATTGTGCCCTGCGACAGACGGGCGACCCGTCCTGACGACCCGTCCTGACGACCCGTCCAGTGACCCGACCGGTGACCCATCCAGTGACCCGTCCGGTGACCCGACCTGACGACCCGCCCGGTGACCCGTCCTGACGACCCGTCCTGGTGACCCGTCCTGACGACCCGTCCAGTGACCCGTCCGGTGACCCATCCAGTGACCCGTCCGGTGACCCGTCCTGACGACCCGCCCGGTGACCCGTCCTGACGACCCGCCCGGTGACCCGTCCTGACGACCCGCCCGGTGACCCGTCCTGACGACCCGTCCGGTGACCCATCCTGACGACCCGTCCGGTGACCCGTCCTGACGACCCGCCCGGTGACCCGTCCTGACGACCCGCCGTGACCCTCTGACGACCCGTCCTGGCGACCCCTGACCCGCCGGTGACCCGACCTGACGACCCGTCCGGTGACCCGTCCGGTGACCCGTCCTGGTGACCCGTCCTGACGACCCGTCCTGGCGACCCGACCGGTGACCCGACCTGACGACCCGTCCGGTGACCCGTCCGGTGACCCCGCCTCTGGCCCAAAACGTTCGCTGCAGAGGCCGCCGCGCCTCCTGACCTCACCAGGGACAAGGTGTTAGAAAACGGATGGATTCTTTTTGCTTCAGAAAGTTTTAATTTAGTTTGAGTCAAATCCAACATTTTGAATTAAACCTCATCTTTTAACTCGGTGGGAATCAATGAGAGTTCAGTTTATTTTGCAAGTGAATTTATTTTCTTTGATTATTGATTTTAATTGCATATAATTATGTGGATTTTGTAACAGTACAATGAGTGAAAATGTGCCAAAACATTTTCAACTTTTAGTATCCTCAGTGTTTGTTTTAAAACTGCAATAATCACTAAAACAACTAAACAAACAACAAATTATGGCAGCTTATATAAAATATATAAAATAAAGTTTATGTGAGAAAAGAGGAAAATAAAACATTTAGACTGGAGGGAAATGCAAGAATCAATATGCTAATTGATTAATTATGACCTGCAAATACATTTTTTTACTTTATTTCAGACCAAATTTTAAAATGTATCTTTAAGTAGTTTATGTTGAACTTGTTGGAAATGATTAAGCAGCTTCTTGTAGAGATGAATTAATCATTTTTAACCTGAATAAACTGAATTTGGACGCAGTTATTGTTGGGGAGGAAAAACACAAATCACTGGAGTTAAAACACAAGATCTTATATGTGTTTTTGTCTTACTGCAAATATCTCAGCACAAGTAACTGTCAGTGACATACAGGAGCTTATTGTTTGTAAAATATTCTTAGATTTTGAAGCAAAAGTTCTAGTTCTGCTGGTAGTTTATAACAAGACATTTTTCTCATTATAAGTAGAAACAATTTGAAAATACCATTTAAAACAAACCGACTCAAAAAAAGCCGAAGAGTCTCTTGTAAATGACTTTTGCCTTATTTCAAGTGTTCGATGAGATTTGCACTAGAAAATGAACCAAAATCACATTATAATGATAGATCATGAGATGCAGTTATTTTATCATAAATGTCTGATTTATGATATTCTGGAGAAAGAACCAACATCAGCTAATAAAGTCAGATTTACAGTCGTCCTTCTTGGTGCTTCTCATGTTTCACAGTTCATGGAGGAAAACTTTTCACCACCAACCTGTGAATGAGCGACAGAAAATTCACTCAAATGTCCCTCCTCACTCATGATTTAAACATGGACCCACCATGAAGATATTTCTGCAGCAGAAAACTGTGAATATTGAAGCATCCTTGATCTGTCAGGAGGAGCTCATCCTAAATGTGTCAGTAATTAATCTAATAAGCTCAAACATGATTTTACTGGACAGTACATTAAGTCTTCCCTCATCTTTTTTTTAAGCTGAGTGAAGCAGCATGCGGGGAGCACAGTTATTATTATTCAAAGGAATATTATTCATCATCATTTTTAAATCATTAAAGCTTTTAGATGAATAAAGATGATGAGATCCCAGAGAAACCGCAGTCAAATGCAGCTACTTCAGAAAGGAAGGAACTGTACTTAAAAAATTAAAACTTGTACTTCAGAGCAAATTGAAAGAGCAAAGTTGACGTGCTTTGAAGAAAAATTACTTTGTATTATGGTAATAATCCAGAACAGGGTCATTTTTAGCTCCAGTCCTGAACTTAAATGTCCCTGTAATGAAAAAGCAACTTTTGAATTTCAGACGGTTTTGTGATTTTTATGGGTCACTAGTGTAGAAAATCGTCTTGCAGTGTCGTACTTAAAGACAGGCATTTGAACGTGTCACACGTCTCATTATGTATTTTTTCTGATGCATTAAACATCTCTGGCTCTCTGAGGTGTTTAAATAAAGAGCTTTGCTCCTGGCGTGAAACGAAATGAGTCAAATATCCGCAGTCATCTCCTGAGGGTTTTACATCTTTTAATATATTATTCGCCGCCTTATTTGGAAAGTGGAAAGAAATAAAAAATGATTCTGTTTCACTTTCCTTAGACAGGTTAGGATCACTATATGGTCTATAAAAACATGTTCACTACATTTCTTACACAAAATCACTTCTAGATAATGAGATTTCATTCTGCTCAGTGAGCCGTTTTAGGGTCTCTGTCACTTTAAATCCAAATAATCTGTAGCTGGCCACGCCTCCAACTCAGTACATACAATCACACATGAAAACAGCTGCAAACAGATGTGCAAATACACAACTGTACATCTTTGAAAAGCAGAAGTGGAGCCTCCTGTTCAACCAACCAGAATGCAGTAAGTCAACAAAACTCATCTTTTCCAGCAGCCATTGTACAGCGGGAAAACCAGCCGACCAAAGATGCTAGGCAACCACAGCTGTAACGTGATTTGACACCTTACATTTGGACACTAAAAAACATGAATTTATCTTAAATAAAACAACTGAATGTTTTTTAAGTGCTTTGGCTGTTTTTTTGTAAACACTAGGGACCAAAATGAAAGTACAAAAATGTGCAAAATGTGAATTCTTGATTTAATTCCTTACTTTACTTCAGATTATTTCAATTTAATATCACAATAATGCAAGAGTTTCTAGAGAAGTTTGCATAAATTAAAATTAATATGCCTTTAAGAATTAAGAATGAACTCAGTAGATATAATCTCTCTCATTACAAGGTTTTTCTGTCACCACCATATTGGATTACAGTCTCTGTGTTAATCCCACTTTCAGTATTTGCTGCGATTGTCGTAAAAATGAAAGTTTTCCAACATAATGACTAAAATAACATTTAGAGATAAACGATGGAAGCCACAATGGAACCGTTAGCATCATGTTTGTTGCTGCAGGAGGGACTGGTGCGCTTCATAAATCAGCATGAGGAAAGAACATAAAGTATAATATGTAAAACGGGGCAGTGCTAATGGAAAGCTACAAACTGAACTGCTTGAGAAGAAAATGGTGAATGTTTTGTTTTGTTTCCTTTAAATTCATGTAAACTTTGAATTGCCTTGGTGCTGAAAATGTGTTCTATAAATGAAGTTACCTATCAGCTGCTCATCTGGAACCAAATCTGAATGCTAATACGTAGCATTAGTGAGACGCCACTTTATGGCGTTTAGAGCTTTATTCTTTACTGCAGCTGTTTTTTAAATTAAAGTTTGGCAGCAAACGGGTTTGTGTTTATCTTTTATTATCTAACAGTTAGGTATTATTCTCCTGACGGAGCTTTTAAATGTGATACAAAATAGCTAAAATATTTTCCAGTGAACATCATTTTTCCACCTTGCCCCTGTTTATATTTACCGTGGGATTGTGCAGCTCCATTACTGGAGGTCAAGGCGCTGTGCAGGGAAATGGAGATTAACTCAGAGCAATTAGAGAAGTGAAATTCACTGGCAATGTTTATTATCCTGCCCTCAGTCTGGCAGCGGGGATCAGCCAGTGAAATATGGATGTACATTCAATATTTAACGTAGGGACATCAAAGTAGGCCAGAGCCTGGGAGCATGAGGCGACTTCATCCAGCGCTTTGAGCCGATGGTCCTCATGTGGGAGCCACCGAGAATAAACACATTAACAGAAGGACGCTGTTGTTCATCATATTTCACAGACAGGAATTTGGTTTTACTCATTAATTTTGCACCTTGGCTTCAGCCTGTTCCTTTTCTTGGTAAATTATGGGTTAGTAAATCAGTATTTTGTTTTAGTTTTCTGTGTGTAATGTTGATAATTTACCTGAATGAAGTGAAACTGAAACCCAACTTCATTATTTCTTCATATACGTTTAAAAATAGGGAGATTCTTTAAAAATAAACTGACTCAATATAAACGGTTTGAAAGTAAAGCAGAACCAACATGGCCGAAAACCAACATGGCCGAAAACCAACATGGCTGAAAACCAACATGGCCGAAAACCAACATGGCCGAAAACCAACATGGCTGAAAACCAACATGGCCGAAAACCAACATGGCTGAGAACCAACATGGCCGAAAACCAACATGGCTGAAAACCAACATGGCCGAAAACCAACATGGCTGAAAACCAACATGGCCGAAAACCAACATGGCCGAAAACCAACATGGCTGAGAACCAACATGGCCGAAAACCAACATGGCTGAGAACCAACATGGCCGAAAACCAACATGGCTGAAAACCAACATGGCCGAAAACCAACATGGCCGAAAACCAACATGGCTGAAAACCAACATGGCCGAAAACCAACATGGCCGAAAACCAACATGGCTGAAAACCAACATGGCCGAAAACCAACATGGCTGAGAACCAACATGGCTGAGAACGTATCATGATGTGAGCAATATCAGTCGATATCGATAAATGCCGATAATTATTGATTAGTTTTCCAATCAGTTATGACGCACAGGAGTGAAACCTCAAGTTTCTCAGAAGTGTTGCCAGGCAACCGAAGTTAGACGGAGCTTGAAAGGCTTCTTCCCCAGCAGGTCGTTGCTTGGCAACCAAAGAGCGAATAAATTAGCTAATTCTCCAACCTAGCTTAGCTAGTTGAGCAGCTAAAGGATTTAGGAATTGATTTTATGATTATCGATATTGATTTATTGTCCTATCTGAATGTGATTTTTAAAAAGTTACACCGGTGATTAAGACGCATTAAAACAAACAATAAACAAAAATTTAAAATGTGAAACAACAACAGTTTTCCTGATTTAAAGTGACTTGAACAACAAACAATAAACTAAGGCATTGCTAAATTGACTCTGCTTTTAATGTTAATGAATAATGACCGGCAGCAGAAAAGGCTTGGAAACGTTCTATAGCAGCTATAAATATTTATTTTAATAAATCTCTAAAGATTACGATGCAGCCATGTTCTGCTCTTCATGACTCCACCTGCTCACGGCTGTAGAGGTTTTTATTTAATCACCTGTGGCAGGTGATCCCACACTGTTGGCTCCCAAAAAAAGGACCAAATAAAAGCTGGTTTTACCCTTGCAGCTCTGAAGGGGGTAAGAAGCGACTCGTAATGCTGTTTACAACAAAACCTTCTGTCACCAGTGGAGCAGCCTCACTGTGACACAGATTAACTTAAGCTCATGTCAGAGCTGCAGTGGAAACGTCACTTTCAGAAAACCAATTCTAGGATTTTCTTTTTCAAACATGGGAGGAGAAAAAGAAGCAAACACATTTGACTTCCTGACGTCAAGACTAAAGCTGATTTCCACCAGAAAAGGGATTTAAGCAAACATCTCATGCACCTCTCTGGTGTCCAGAGAGGTGCAAAGGTTTTCATACCCCTTGAACCTTTCCATGTTTTGCCACTTTATAGCAACAAAAACAAAAATGTTCCATTGGAATTTAATGTGGAAGACCAACACAAAGGTATAAAATTGTGAAGAAGAAAGAAAATTATCCATGTATAGTTTCTATTGCATATTTTTATCTCTTGAAATAAAACTAAACTGACTTACAAGTAACTTTTCAGCAAGAAACAGGAGCTTGTTTTAACTCAGTACTTTCTTAATATTGATAAGTTATTTTTCCATCGTTTCCCATGTCCCCAAGCGGTTCCCATGTCCCCAAGCGGTTCCCATGTCCCCAAGCGGTTCCCATGTCCCCAAGCGGTTCCCATGTCCCCAAGCGGTTCCCATGTCCCCAAGCGGTTCCCATGTTCCCAAGCGGTTCCCATGTCCCCGAGCGGTTCCCATGTTCCCAAGCGGTTCCCATGTTCCCAAGCGGTTCCCATGTCCCAAGCGGTTCCCATGTCCAGCGGTTCCCATGTTCCCAAGCGGTTCCCATGTTCCCAAGCGGTTCCCATGTCCCCAAGCGGTTCCCATGTTCCCAAGCGGTTCCCATGTCCCCAAGCGGTTCCCATGTCCCCAAGCGGTTCCCATGTCCCCAGCGGTTCCCATGTCCCCAAGCGGTTCCCATGTCCCCAAGCGGTTCCCATGTCCCCAAGCGGTTCCCATGTTCCCAAGCGGTTCCCATGTTCCCAAGCGGTTCCCATGTTCCCAAGCGGTTCCCATGTTCCCAAGCGGTTCCCATGTTCCCAAGCGGTTCCCATGTTCCCAAGCGGTTCCCATGTCCCCAAGCGGTTCCCATGTCCCCAAGCGGTTCCCATGTCCCCAAGCGGTTCCCATGTTCCCAAGCGGTTCCCATGTTCCCAAGCGGTTCCCATGTCCCCAAGCGGTTCCCATGTTCACTCAGAGCGGCTTCGATCATTGTTGCACACCACAGCGTTAAAATGTTCCCAAGCGGTTCCCATGTTCCCAGCGTTCCCATGTTCACCAAGCCGTTCCCATGTTCCCAAGCGGTCCCATGTCCCCAAGCGGTTCCCATGTTCCCAAGCGGTTCACCATGTCCCCAAGCGGTTCCAATGTCCAAGCGTATCCCATGTTCCCATGTTCCCAGCGGTTCCCATGTGAGAAAAATGCGAAAAGTTCCCATGTCCCAAAACGGTTTCATGTCCCCAAGCGGTTCCCATGTCCAAGCGGTTCCCATGTCCCCAAGCGGTTCTCATGTTTTCCCGAGTCTGTGCTCAATCATGTCCGAGCGTTCCCATGTTCCAAGCTGATCCCATGTTCCCAACGGTTCCCATGTCCCCAACGGTTCATGTTCCCAAGCGGTTCATGTTCCCAAGCGGTTCCCATGTTCCCAAGCGGTTCCCTGAAGTCACAACAGATTCTGCCATGTTCCAGCGGTTCCCATCCAAGCGGTTCCCATGTCCCAAGCGGTTTCCCCCCTTTCCCATGTTCCCAAGCGGTTCCCATGTCCCCAAGCGGTTCCCATGTCCCAAGCGGTTCCCATGTTCCCAAGCGGTTCCCATGTTCCCAAGCGGTTCCCATGTTCACTCAGGGGGACTCAATCATTTTGCACACCACACTAAAATGTTTTCTTTCTTTTTCACAACCGTTTTCCACCTTGTGTTGTTTTTTCACATTCAATTCCAATGAAGTATATTTATGTTTGTGGTTTAATGTGAGAAAAAATGGAAAAGTTTGAATTCCAAAACTTTATGAGCCTTTTTTAACCCCTTCCTTGCTTTTCTGTTTTTCTGAGTCTGTGCTCAATCATGTCATTTTTCCAATCTGATGCATTAAAGGTTTCATTCTTAACTTTTTCTTTTTGGCATTTAAGTGTTCCCTGAAGTACAAACCAGATTCTGCCTTTCGCTTCTCCCAAGTGAAACAAATGGAAACTCCTCTCCCCTCGTCCTTTCCCACCTGCGATTTCTTCTTGCCTTTTCTCAAACTCCAGGACGCTGAAACCAGCCATTTATCACAGCTGAGGGCTTCGCCACGTGACCCCAAAGTAACGGAGCGGCCGTAAATCTGAGACGCACGGGGGGCATGTTTCACTCTCCGAAGGAAAGGGTCAGGAAATATCAAGTACTTTGTCAAGACAGAAGAGCAGCTGGCATAACGAGGGCGGCTCATTCCACAGCTAATTAATGGAGGCATAACTACATTTCTACAGCGCGGCAGAAAGAGGATTTATTGTTTTCTGCTTGTTATTATGATGTGTGGATCAGATACTGGATCAATTTTCATAACTTTAAGGTGGCAGCCAAGTTAATTAATTGGTGTCCGAAGAAGATATTATAAAGTTGTCACTGTGAATCATGATCTTTATAAAAATAAATTCCCTTCTCCCCCACCGCGGTGGTTCCTACCCTCTGAGCTCGGGTCCTCTACCAGAGGCCTGGTTCTCCAGAGGGTTCTGCAGTATCTTTGCTGTGCCTAGAACTGCACATTTCTGGACTGAGATGTCTGATGTTGTTCCTGGGATCTGTTGTAGCCACTGCTCCAGTTTGGGGGTGACTGCCCCGAGGGCCCCGATGACCACAGGCACCACTGTGGTCTTCACCTTCCAGGCCCTCCAGTTCCTCCCTGAGGCCCTGGTATTTCTCCAGTTTCTCCTTTTTCCTGATGTTGCAGTCACTCGGTATTGCTACATCCACCACGACGGCTTTCCTCTGTTGTTTATCCACTACGACAATGTCCGGTTGGTTCGACCTTACCATTTTGTCTGTCTGGATCTGGAAGTCCCACAGGATCTTAGCTCGGCCATTCTCCACCACCTTTGGGGGTGTTCCCCACTTATATATATATATATATATATATATAAAGTCTCTTTTCTGCACCTAAAACATCTTTTGTAAAGAAAAAAGTGGTGATTCTTCTTCACCAAAATCACTTTTAGCAAAAAACAACTTATTTTCAGACGATGGTTTTAGAAACAGAAGTTGAATAAAATAACCATAATTCATGAAGCTCATCTCTGTTACTTGTTTCCAGTTTGAGTTTAAGGAAGTTTCTGTGAGGTTTGATTTATAACACATTGGCCTTAAAACCTTAAAGAAGATTACAGACTTGGTGAGACGGCAGGTTTTGTTTTTGAGAACATTTGCATGCAACATTTAAAAAGTCTTTCAGGTCTTAAGTCCAGAACATGGGTTATTTTACACTGGTCGTTGTCGTGGTTTCGCTGTTGTTCTGTAAAGTCATTACTAACTGTAAGAAAAACGATGATTATGGATTGAAGAAGCTCCTCTGTTCCTGAGGTAAATATTTATCTCAACCAGCTGCTGAGCTCTTAGAAACAGATTCTGGATGTAGATTTTTCCATATGGTCCTGCTGAGTCTCTCCATAAGGATTTAACCAGAAATGAGAGCTCAAAAAACTCTCCAAGCAAACAAAGCAGATGAATTAAAACTACAGGATTACAGGGATTATAGCAGCGGAGATGCTCTGAATATTAGAAGACACAGTGGGCAGAGCGGAGAAGGAGGGAAGGACTAATACATGTATGAAAGCTTTTATAAATGTTTTGTTCTTAATAACACTGAACATGTTGCCGTCAGTTTGTTATTATTTTATATCTTAAAAAACTTAATTTTCTGTCCTCACTTCCTTCCTCTCCTCAGCCTTTTCTGTCTTTGCAGAAGATGAAAGGAGAAAATCAGAAGGACGTTCAAATTAGCCTGAAGGATCAATGTGGGACATCAGGAGGATATAATGGAAAAAACACAGAAGCATGAAGGGAGGAAGATGGACGACAATAAAATCTTGTCCTGTGCATTAAAACGTGCAGCAGGTGATCCACCTTCAATTCCTGATTTAGGGAAGCTTATAAAAATTCACATTCTGCATGTTTTTGTACTTCAGTTTGAGTCTCTACTGCAAAACCAAAAACAACCCAAGAATTTAAAAAAATGTATAAGTTAATGACAATAAATTTATGTTTTTTTGGTGTCTGGAAGATGTAACCACAGCAGAGCTCAGCCCGTTACCTAGCAACCCCAACGGAGCTCAGCCCGTTACCTAGCAACCCCAACGGAGCTCAGCCCGTTACCTAGCAACCCCAACAGGGCTCAGCCCGTTACCTAGCAACCCTCAGCCGGTTTTCCTGCTACACAATGGCTGCTGGAAGAGACTAGAGCTCAGTTGAAGACGCCATCATAAAACCCTGACAGTCTGTGGGCGGAGTTAGAAATGTGTGTGTGTGAAGCAAGGCGGCATACACACCTACATCAGTTACATTCTGTCAGGAGGAATTGGTCAAAACTCAGGCAGACTATTCGTAGTTCCCATGTGACGTCACACTTCTGTAAACTTTGTAACTGGCAGCCATATTGACAGGCAGTTGCTATGACAACAATAAACAAGCCATAAGCTTAGGATGAGCTCTCGCCTGTCTAACTTAAACTAAATTAGTATGTTAGAACTACTTGAGTACTCTACCCACCTGTGTAATACTACTGTAGTACTTCCTGCTGAGCTAGCAAAATTAGCTTAGCTGAAGTAGCTTTTATCTGCTAGCTAAGACAGACATGTAGCTTACGTGTTTGTTGCTACATGTTCTCACTCTGCAGTCACCAGAACCCTGTTGTTCACACAAAGAGTTTGTACAGTAATTTTGAGTCTAAAAACACACACACCCACACACACACGCACCACACACCTACACGCACACACACACCCACACATACACCACACAGCACCACACACCACACACACACACCTACACGCACACACACACCCACACATACACCCACACACACACGCACCCACACACACACACCTACACGCACACACACACCCCACCACATACACACCCCACACACACCACAGCACCACACACCACACACCACCACCACACACACACACTACACCACACACTACACGCAACCACACACACACACACCACACCACACCACACCTACACGCACACACACACCCACACACACACACACACACACGCACACACACACACAATGAACCCTCTCCAACCTTTTCCTTCACTTTGATGAAGCCATTTCTGCAGCACAATAGATCAAAACAAGAAGCTTTTCAGAGAAGGAAGAGAAGAAGAAAACGAAGTTAAGAGGAAGAAAACGACCGAAACTAAAACCTTTCAATGTTCATCCAGACCGCGAATTGCAACTCTTGGTAAGTTGTTTTATTTGAGCCATGTTTGTATCGGGTTATGAAACCAATAACTGGTTTGATTTTCCTTTTGGTTTCTTTTGGAAGTTAAAAGTATGTTCCACTTAAAGCTGCAGTATTTTTTACAACAAATGTTTATTTTTACATATTTGTTGAAACTGTTGCATAAACTGTCAAACAAAAAACCATAACAACAAATTAAAATAAATTGAATTGGCCTAAAATATCAGCATTCAGCTAAATATTTATATCGGATCAACCGTCAATCAAATCAAACAATGAGGTTATAAATTACAATTATGACCAATTTGATATAATTAAAAGGCTTCAAGCCAAAATGATGAAATAAATCTCTAGTTTCCAAGGAAAAAGAGGAAAAAATAAACCTTCTCCACACCTGTGAATGCTCCACCCTGATGCTCTTCCCTCTGTGAGACACATTTAAAAGATTGGAGCATCCTTCATGATGGTGGAGGGAGATTGGTTTTCCTGACACAGCCAGAAGATGGAGGGCTGAGGAAGGCAGGAAGCATAAATTAGCAGGATGGAAAGCATCATTAGGATTCATGCTCTGTGGATCACAGATGTCGGTATCACTTTTCATGACAATCCATCCTCTGGTTGTTATTTCAGTCTGCACCAAAGTGGTACAACGACCAACCGACCTGCACTTTCCCACAGAGAGAGAATCCAATGCAGGGTTTGTTTTTAGCAGGTTAGCTAAGCTGCATTTCTGTACAGTAAATGTTACGCGCTTAGCCTAGCTTAGCTTAGCTTAGCTATCAGTTTCTCTATCACACTCAAAATATAGTTTGTTTTGTGGATATGTACAAAAACTACCTCCAGCATGAAGTATAATGTCAAAGCTTTGGTTTATATATTTATGGAAGTATAAACGTGTCAATATTCCCTCTCATACATAATCTACAATACATGTAACAATGAAACTTAACATTTAACCCATCAATTTACTATCAATTTAGTTTTAATTAATGGTTGAACAATCAATGTCTCGTTAAATAAAAAAACAGAACTAACAATAATGAACTTATAACATGATATCCAACAATAATCACATGTTTATATAATAACAGTTTTATGTCTAAACAGTATCTCAGTTCAATATTCAAATTATTTCAGTTTGACTTCACTTGTTTGCATATTTGAAACTTTGATTCCCTCTTAAATCATAAATTTGTCTTAAGCAAGTTTTGAATTTTTTCCATTAATTAAGTTACAATATTATAAAAAATTCAATTTATTTAAAGAACTTTATTATGACGTCGTATTAGGATGATGGTAGATTAATAAAACAAGAGTCAATTTCCAGAAAAAAAATCTCAGAAATCTTTCTTAGAGAAAAACAAATTTCTGAGTTTGAAACGTCCAAACTTTGTTAAAAAAAAAAAAAAAAAACTGCAAAAATTTCAGATTGTCAAAAATTTATTAGAAAATTATTGAAAAACTTTCAATGTTTTGAAAATTTTTAAAGTGATTTTAGAAATTTCTACATTTGAAAAATAAAAAATTTGCAAGAAAAAGTTCAGAAATTTTGACAAAAATCTCAGACTTTTGAAACTCTGAAATTTTCATATTTTTTCTAAAGAAATTCTGAGATTAATCTGAAAATTTCTGTCTTTTTTCTGTCTCATGTGCTGAGGTACTTTACCACTGAGGGGAAACACATAATATTGATCAGGATAAATATAAAGCGATTAGGAAACCTTTCTCTCAGGAGTTCCAGGAAAATCTTCTTTTTCTCAGAAACTTTGAAAGTTGCCTGTAATATTTACTTTTTAAAAAAACGGGGTGTGAGGAGAGTCTCAGTTGATGTATCGAGTTTTAAACGTCCATCCAAAATGGCTGCTGACTCTGATCTGAGTTACCAGGAGCCATAAAATACAGAAACTCTTTTCATCTGGCAGCTGATGAAGGAAATCCTCCAAGATGCAGTGAAAGGAACTGAATCGTCTCCTCCAGCCCAGGAAAGCTGAATCTGACTGAAAACGGGACAGAAAACGACGTTTCCTGGCTCCAGGATTCAATAAACGGGTCGATTATTTTCCCAGTCAGTGAATGTGCTGCATGTAGATAAAACTGAGGAAATAATGATGATTATGAACAAACAGGCTCAATAAGACACAAAATATCAAATTATATCCATGTTTAAATGACTAATCTTGATGATAAAGTCTCTGTAATGACACTTCTCTCTTTTGTGAAGAAAATATTTCTGCTGTAGATATTTGTTAAAGTCATGTGAGGTAATGTTTTTAGTTAGATGACAGGTTTAGTTAAAACCTTCAATCTCTGCAGTATTGCAGATTGTCTGTAATCATCAAATGTCTGTAATAATCTGTAAGATCAAAGCCGTGGATTTTTGTTGTTCTTTGTATGAAGTGAAGCATCGTAAACTTGATGAAGTGAATTTATTTGCATTGATTCAGTTTTGTGCAGAAATTGAGTTTATTTTTTTAGTACAATCATTGTTCAGTGAACTGAAAGATGTTTGTTTGGTTTGTAAATTTTGATATTTCGGTTCGTTTTCCTTGAGGTTAGCTGGCCATAATTAATGATGTCATCAATAATTAATGATGTCATCATTTTACTGTTTGCTTTGTGATTTTATTTTTATGCTCCGCTCCACTGGGGTAGCTGTTTCATAAATTATGAGTTTAAGCAGTTTTTTTCCTGATTTGAACATTGTAGTAATCCCATTTGTGTTATTAATTAAAACATAAGAAAGCAAATATTTCAGGGGTGAATTAATTTGGCAGATCGCTCTGATTGCATCAGTGACTTAATGTGTTCTTAAATTGTGCCTGAAGATAAATTGCCTGCAGGAAGAAGTTAATGTTTCTCTAATCTGTAAAGCGAACTCATAATCACTGTCACCATTCTTCCTTTTTAATCACTGCATGTTTCATTAGTGGTGGAACTTTTTTCTGACTGACATATTTATTATAAATATCTGTTTCCATTAGTTACTCCCTGACCTGAGCAGATAACTCATGATGTCTTTTGCTAGCAGCCGTTGTGAATTGCTGCTGCAGAGGATAAAAACAGACGTTCCTCTGCAGCCGCGTCCAAACTCAGCCTTCAAAATAACTCTCTCCTTTCCTTTTGAATGTTAATGATTCATATTTAATCAAACTATCTCTGATTTATTCAGAGCTTCAGAGTCTTTTTATGTTGTCGACAGATGAAGTTGTTTGAATCTAAAGACACTTTTCTTAATTTTCCTGTTGCAGTTTAACTTAAAATATCTGATTCTAACCTGGTAGCATGAAATGCATCTTCTTGTAAAGATGTTGATTAGAAAAAATGCAGTCAATTTATTGAAATTAACAAATGACTTTGTGTTGCATTTATCAGAGTAATGTAACAAATTAGCAAAATAAACTTAATTATTCACAAGAAGAGAATATTTAAATTCAATTAGCAGTTCCTTCTCACTTCCACATGCAACACAAATTATTGTTCTAAATTAATTTTGCTTATTTTGAGCCATATTGGTACAAATTAAAGAGATTATCTCATTTCATGTTGGATTATTTAAATTATTCTTTTTTTCTGACGTCTTCTTGATTTTACTCTGATTAGAATATAAAAAATGCAATTTATCTTAATTTCAGTGTTTAGTGGTTTAATACAGATTTTATTAAAAAATGTTTAATGTTGAGAAGGTAAAAAAAAACAAGAAAAAAAAATCACAGCCGGAAACCAGAGATCAGACTGACCTCTGACCTCTGACCTGAGACTCCAGAGCCACATAAAGATGGTTCTAAAGTGGGTTTTCTGGCAGCTGCAGCTCCACCCAGATCTACACCACATAGCTCTACATCACCCAGTTCTACACCATCTAGTTCTACACCATCTAGTTCTACACCAACCGGTTCTCCAGTCCTTCACTGGGAGACTTTAAACTCCTGCTGGTTGTTTATAAATCACTGAATTATAGATTAAAGATCTGCTGCTGCTAGATCAACCTTCCAGATCTATCAAACATAGAGACGCAGCTTTCAGCTTCTGTGCACCATAAATCTGGAACAAACTTCCAGAAAACTGAAAAACAGCCGAAACACTGAGTTCCTCTGAATCTGGACTGTCTGGATGGCTGCAGAGGAACTTCTGTTTCTATCATCAGTTGAAGTGAAACATAATTAATGAAACTGATCAACTCTCTGCTGAGTAACGAAGACAAAATGTTTCAACTCTGTAAAAATACAAAATCTTACCAAGTAATTTTGATCCAGTTTTCTGTTCAAATATCTTAGTTCATTTAACGTGACACAAAACCAACTTGCAACTTTATATTAGAGCTTGTTTCGAGTCAATACTTCCTTAAAATTGATGAACAGTTCCTGTTCCATTGGCAGATTATTTCATTTATAATGTGAAAAATGTTTTTTATAAATGCCAATAAAACTGTTTCTGCGATTTTAAGGAGGTATAGACTTGAATGGAGCGCCTACAGCTTCCTGAACTGTTATTTGTAAGTTAGTTTTATATTATTTTGAGTGAACTAGAAAACAGCAATAACTAGACCTGGTAAGATTTTGTGTTTTTGCAGTGCATTGTTGACTGTGTGATGATATAAAGCGCTCTGAACTGCCTTGTTGCTGCACAAATAATCTGGACAAACTTTTGTCTCAGTCCTTGAAAGACAGGCAGTGATTTTATGAAATGTGTAAGTCTGAGGAGAAGCTCAAAATGTCCTGTTGTGCATTTTGAGCTTTCTGTCCGTAGCTAAGCTGCGTCTCTGCAGCTGATCTTTGTCGCTGCACCAGCTGTGCTTGCTGGAAGGCCTCTGAAAGCCCAACCAGACAGAGGGCACACCAGGCCCTCTGAGAGCCTCTCTGCTTCTGGTTCCCACTTTAACACGGCAGCTGCTGGGGTGGCATCATGTGTGGCTGAAGTATTGGTTATGACTTGTTACCAACAGATGTTCATAAGGAAAATAAACGACAGGAGGGAACGGCTGACATTTTTGGAGGCAGTCAGCTGAGGCAGGAATAAACTCAGGCATTAGCTTCATAAAGACAGGAATATTATGAGCAGCCAGTTAAAATGGCAGCCAGTAAACTCACTCAGACAGGGTTAAAAACCGAGGCCTTTACGTCTTACTGCTTATTAGCCACGTGTTTGTGCTGCAGATGCTCCTGCAGCCAGAGAAGATGAGGAAAAATTTTAATCTGGGCTGAAAAATATGCATCATCTGCCTTCATGACTGAAGGATTTAGCATCTTATATCATTGGTTAACATTTTTAGCTGTAAACTTCAGGTTAAATCTGAGATAACTGGTTCATAAAATGGTTTGGCCGATTCAGTTATTGAGTAACTGATCAAAACATAAATCATTAAAGGACCAAAATACAAATAATTACAAAATTACAAAATCTGGCAAAATGAAAATATTTCCAAATTATTTTACTTTCAATAAAAACCTTCAGAAACTTTAACAAAAACTGCAGCTGTGAGTCTGGTGAATTTTAATTGAAACATTTTTACTGAAAAACTTTACATTTAGGAGTATTTTTCACTTCTACCTGAGTAATTTTATTATAAAGTATTTCTGCTCTCATTTCAGTCAAATGTCTGGATTTTCTTCCCACTGAATGAAAATCAAACATGTTTTAACCAGAAACCAGAAACAAACTCAGACACAAACCTGCAGTTTCTGCTAAAGTTTCTGAAGGTTTTTATTGAAAGAAACTGAAACATTTCATATTTTTGGGTTTTTATTTGGTGTTATTAGATGTGCAGAGATTTTCATTTCACTTGGCGGTACAAGCAGAAACATGCTGCATGTGAAAAGAACAAGCGGTATAAATGGTCTGACTCTCTGCATGTGGTCACAGTTTACTCTTAACTTGATTGTTGAAATTATATTCAGAAAATAACAGACTTCAGCTCAGTATGAGGCGTTAAAGCAAAAATAAAATCTGTAATGTTCCTCAGCAGCTGCTGAGCAGTCAAGCAGTTTGTCTTTTCACTAAACCTCCAACATGGATGAGTGAAGCAAATGTAAGTAGAGTATAAATTAGCACTTTAAGAATAGAAAAAACATGTAACAAGAAAAATGGAGAAAAAACAGGCGGATTTTAAAGCATGAAGAACGAAGAGGGAGGGAGAGAAACGGGGAGAAAGACGCTCAGGAGGGAGGGAGAAACTGAAAACGACTGGAGGATGTTGAAGTGCATGCGTGCGTGCGTGCGTGCGTGCGTGCGTGCGTGCGTGCGTGCGTGCGTGCGTGCGTGCGTGCGTGCGTGCGTGTTCCACCACACACACACACAGGCTTATATGTCCTAATCAGCGCCATTCAAACATTTTTCCCAAAATGCACTCAAAGCGCCACACTGAGGCCAAACTGACTGGAAGACAAGGAGCCAAAGCAAAACAAAAACAATAAAATGGAAAATAAAACAGAAATGTTGACGGAAAACAAAGAGAGATTTATTTTGTGGATTGTCTTGAGTGAATGGTTTCTTCACCGAGTTGGGAAGTCTACATCATGATGTCACCAAGTGACCTTTGAACCCACTGATGGGTGATAAAATAACTGGCATATGTGTAACAAAAGCCTCCAGGGAAGGAATAGTTATCCATCCTCAAGAAATCCTGCAGAAGAGCGAACCACATACAAAAGGCTAATTAATGCAAAGAAGAAACACCTAAAAATACAGAGACTTTCCACACAGGCAGCTGGGTGAGGAAGATCAAAGCAGCTACAGAAAAGCGTCTTTAGATCGAGACACAGCCGAGAAGTACGACGCATGATAAAAAGAAACAAGACAAAAGAGGACAAAGTAACAAGACAGATGGGAAAAACAGAAAGTAAAATGAGACGGAGGAAACAGTCAAATCCAAATTACCTGAGAGGAAGACACACACTGTCAAATATTTAAAAGCAGGAGTTTTTTTTTCAGATCTGGGGTTGATAGGTAGAAAAATTCCCCTGAGCAAAGGAAAGATGGGTTTTTAAAAGAAAACATTGACAGGAGCTGTTAAATGTTCAAAGTGCAGAGGGAAGGAAAATGTAAGGTAGACTGTGACAGAAAAAATTAAAACAGCTGGCATAATGAGAAATCACATCCGAAGGAGGGAGAAACAAACGTCAACGCTTTCCGGTCCAGCTCTGTGTTTATCGCTCCAGGGGACAGAAGCTCTTCAAATGTCTACTTTCAAAAGTGAGATGTCTCAAATATTCTTCCTTCCAGCTACAAACCAAAGTTACTGGCCTGTTTGTTCAAACACTGAAAGCAAAAGAGCTTTAAAAATCCCCAAAATGTGATTTTTAAAACATTTACAACAGGCCCCTGACCAGATTACTGATCCATAATCAGCTGTCAGATTATAATCCCAGACTGTGTAGATAACTTAACTTTAGTTAACTCCTGCAGTCCTGCAAACTACAAATACATTTTACTTATTTATTTAAAGGACTTACACTGCAAAAACACAAAATACAAGTAAATTTGGTCATTTAAATATCTCAGTGCTCTTGCAGATATGATTGTTTTATATCTGTTTTATACAGAGACACAACAACACACACAAAGTAAAACATAAAATCTTATAAACTTGCAAACCAATGTTTCCACAGAACCGACTGGCATCTTAGCTCACTGAGATCTGAGCTTGTTTTAAATAAATACTTCCTTAATATTAATTTAAAAAAAGTTTATTTCACTTCTAATACGGGAAAAATGTCTCATTTCAAGTGAATTAATATTTTTGCACTAGAAACTAAACAAAAATCACCTGGTTAAGATTTTGTGTTTTTGCAGAGGCCAGAGTTTATTTAACATTAAATAACTAACAATTAGGACAATTTATTGTACAACATAATGTGTTAGTTACAGCTCTGTTTCACTGTTTTCAAAGCTTCCCGTCTCATTTTATCCAGATTTTATCCAGATTTTACGCCGTTGACGTGAGACATGCATCATAACTCTGCAGCAGACGCAGTAAATCTGGACTTAGATAAATTATAATTATGAACTTATTTCAGAATCCCACAAGTCACAACTTTTCCGTTTCTTGCTAGCTGCTGCGCTAAAGCAGCCTGATGAATTCGGCTGGCAGCTAATCAGAAATAATAATGCAATAAATTATTTTAACTCAGATTTTATTTTTAAAAAGTGATTGATAAGGAAATGTAAAATAATGATGAAAATCTAAGATTAAATTACATTTTTATTATTATTTTTGCATTTCTTTCCCTCGTCTCCTTCTAACATCCCCCCACAGCGCCCTCTGGTGGCCCCAAGTTGAAAAACACTGACCTGATCCCAGATAACACAGAGCAAGTTACAATTATCAATAAAATCACAACATGAAATTATATTAAAAAATAATAAATAAGGACAAACTATTTATATCCATAGCTGCCCAAAATACTACATTTTTCTCATTATTTACACAACTGGAGAAATATTTCTAAAAATGCTGGGAATCCAGGACAATTAGTTTTTAGAAATATGAAATTTACTGCTAGCAGAAATTAGAAACCGTGAGACAGTGAGGTTTAAAGGTGCAAAAGAGAAACTGAAACAAACACTGGCGATAAGAACGAGACGGAGAGCTGCTCTGGCCTGCAGGCTCAGGTGACCCACATCAGCTGATGACCCGTCAGGCCCGGGCAGCCACAATGTTCCCATCACAATGTGCTGCCTCTCATTAAACTCTCTGCTCGGTTTGAACAAGACGTCTCCGTCTCTTCCTCTCATGCAGCTGAGGATGTGATCCCTCCTGTGTTTTCACTCTCAGCCCACAGATCAAATAAAATGCTACTGTGGGTCAGCAGGACTCGCCTCAACGCCACGCCAATGGAGCGGAGCCGCGTTTAGTGCCGCTGAGGCGGACGGCAAACACAACTAGTCTCAGGAAGAAACTGACAGCCATTCTTCAGAAGCTCTGCGATCAGCCAACCAGCAAAGACCAAACCCACCGAAACAGGAGAGGAGTCACACTTTCTGCTCCACATTCCTGCCAAAAGTTCAGCCGTTTATTATGAAAAAAAGTCAATTTATGCTATAAAAATAATTTATTACCTTACCTAGAAACTACGGTATAATAAAATCCAAACTTAATGGCTGCTTTCCAGGCCTTCTCTGAACATGAGCAGAAACTGGGATTAAACCCAGAACTCCCAGTATGACTTGCTTCTGTTTATGTATTTTATTTATGTTTTCTGCAAATATGAAACAAACTTCCCGAAAACTGCAGAACAGCTGAAACACTGACTTCCTTAAAATGAAGACTGAAACCCAGAGCTGCTTCTGAACCGTAATAAATTAAACATATTTGACGTCTATGGATGGTTTGAATAAAACCTGGAGACGAAGCTGTTAGCTTAGCGCAGAGCGCCGCAGCGAAGGGAAGATAACGCAGAAACACCAACACAACCACTTTGTGTCGACTACGCAACACGCAGACATTTTTATTTTAATTTTTTGGGAAAATGCAAGTTTATAATAGCAACTGACTGATGACAACGACACAACATGTTTCAGGATTCAACACCTGATACGTGTTGAATTTGTGGGAAATTTCCCACAAATTTCCCATTTGTGGGAAATGCAAACTCTCAAGCATTTCCCACAAAGAGCAAAACATTCAGTCCGATACAGTTTTATGTGTTAAGGCTCGATGTTTATTTTGCGATTATTAATAATTAATTGCTATGGTAGATTAGCTACTGCTGCTAGGAGCTAAGCTAACACAGCAGTGGTAGATTAGCTACTGCTGCTAGGAGCTAAGCTAACACAGCAGGGTAGATTAGCTAATTTAAATACCTGCTGTACTGATGGTTGTTGGTGTTTCAGTCACTTTTATTATTTTTTAGCTGAACTGAGACACAGAATTCCACAGCACATCTACATGTTGAGGTTGTCATAGTCAAGCTAGCATAACTGAGCTACTGCCCTCTCACTCACTATTGTTTTTCTTAATTAAAACTTTTTCCTGACTTTGTAATCTAGTTGTTGAAGTGTTGACAATTAGTAGCAAACCACTGCGTCTGTCTTTCTTTTACATATGTTTGAGATTTAGTGCGTTATTTGACAACTTTACAGCTAAAACCAATGCTAGCTATCGTCGGCTAGGTATCCAGCAGGAATCTGGGCCGTGATGTCTACTGCGATATAAAAACTTCTTTATGAGACAAATGTAGCTGAAAAACGTTTATTTCTCCATTTCACTGCATCACACTATTTCCCAGCTTCATGCAGATGAAATGATGTTTTGCTCATAGTAACAGGCTGACAGGGTAAACACACTGTTTGACCACCAATAAATCTTATTTCAGGTGTTAAATTATACATATGCTTTAAGAATCTGTGCCTGCAGCGCAGACTGCATGACTTCTGTTTTTAGCTCAAATGTATTTCATAAATAAGCAAATTCACCACATATACACTGTTGTATTCGTTTCTATTTATTTTAATGTATGAATAATGACAGTCTAAAATGTTTTTCTTTTGATGAAAGAATTTGTGTCAGTTTTATTTAAAGAAAGTTTCTTCTTTAGCTCCTCTTAATGCTGTCACTGTGATGGAAATGTTTTGATTATTGGGGATCTAAAAATGGTCTGTTTCTGTCATATTTCCCATCTGAATCCATGTTTTGTGTTTTCTCTCCCGTTCCTCTTTTGTTTTTCCAGTTTTCTGTGAAACAGGGAAACAGTTTGGGAGCAAACCTGCATCTACACCTGCAGATCATCACTAAGTCAAAGGAAACATTTTTACTGCAGCTTTCCTTCCGATCTGCAGCAGTTTGTTTGGAATTAGATTTATCTTGTCAGTAAAGTTATTTCTAAATAATTATTTTACAGGTTTTAACCAAACTCTGTCCTTGAAAAGCTTGATTGCCAAAACTGTGTTTTGTTTTCCTGCCCACTCATCGTGTTTCTCTCATCGCCTCCATGTTGTTATTTTTCCTATAATCTTTAGTATCTTTTCAAACAAACTCCCTCAGGGTAATTTAATATCTCTTGGCTTGTTCTTAAACCCCATTTTACCATTTTTTAAAATAATAGTTTAGTTTATTACTGGAAATAAGGATTAATAAAAATGAGAAGTGAAGTATTTTTATGGGAAGAAAAAGATAATAAAATCTTGTTCCTGTAGTTTTTCTTAATGTGTTTTTTACTTGATGTAAAATAACATTCTAGCTGTTATTTAAATTATCATATTATTTCATGCAGACACTTTAATTTTAATCTGTGTGCAATTTTAATAATATTTATTGTTTTCCTCATGTTGTAAAAATGTCCTTTTTACCTTTGCTCCCATTATTTCTTATAATTCTGGTTCTTCTAACCTGGAAGAGTGTGTGTGTGTGTGTGTGTGTGTGTGTGTGTTTCTTACCTGGTGTCCAATGACGGGCAGGTTGCAGGTTGTTTGGATAAACTCCAACGTAGCTCACATCAGTCTTGAACCATTTGCAGATCTTCCATTTTTCCATTTCTGTAGTTCCATACAAACGGAGCACAACAGCAAATTATCACACATTGTTTTGCTAATTCTATATTACAAACTTATTTCACTCATTTTGTGGATTTTGTAAATGTATAACCAACAAGTAGAAATCAAACGTTTTCAGTGAAAAATAATTTCATACTTTATGATTATTTTAGCTCCAAAATGGGAGAATCTACTGCTGCTTTTTAAAACGTACCTTCAACGTCATTCTTACCATAAGAATGTACAATTTTATAGCTAATTGAATAAATCAGAAACGTTCTGAGCTGGTGGCAATTTGTCAGAAACAAATTATTGGTTTTATTTAAACCGCTGTAATTTTTTGACAGCGCTAAGACCCGCCTCCTGGCTGTGATTGGTTGTTGCTGGTTCGCACTGAGGAGGAGATTGTTTTACATCATCTGTCTCATAACATCATGACATGGTGACAGATTCAACAAATAAAAAGTATTACTTTACAAAAGTTATATGCTTTAAGTTCAACATTTTGTATTTTACGTATAAATAATTAAATTTGTCATACAAACCTATCAGACTATAACTAATTTATTCCTAATTACAGTCACAAAGGTTCCCCTTTTAAAGCGGCCATGTTGTGAAGCCACACACGTTTAAAGGCAACATAAAGTCATTCCTGCATCCGCAGCTCGGCCTGAAACTGCAGCTCCAGTGTGGACAGTGCAGGAGGTTGATGCAAACCGCAGCAGTGTTTGTGCGACCTTTGACCTTTCCCACTGAGGAGGAAGCTAATCGGCTGGACCGCACGACCCCATCACAGCGCCTGCTCTTTGATACGCTCCGGCCTCAACCCAGCAGCTTTATCTCCCCCCTGCTCTCCTGCTGCTCAACGCATCGACGGCTAAGTTGGAAAAACTGACTGCAAACCTCCTGGAGCTGGTCACAGCGGAGGACCGGCCCAGTCCTGCAGAAACACAGGAAACCTGCAGAAACACAGGAAACCTGCAGAAACCTGCAGAAACACAGGAAACAACAGGCACTGAGAACTGGGACAGTTAAATTAAACTAGCAACACTTGGCATGTTTATCTGCTCTCTGAGTTACAGACGAAAAACTGCAGAAAATCTGAATGTTGACAGATAATATAGTAGCAACTTCAACATGTTTTAATAAAGAAAAAGTAAAAAAGCATTTGGAAAAAATTCAACTCAATCAAAACGTCTTTTATATTTAAAAATACAAAGTTAAGTAGAAATGTTGGCATTTTAAGGACCAAAATGACAATAATTCAAATAAGTAACAAAACTTAAAACCAGGGAACAGAAAATTTTTCCAAATCAGTTTTTAAATAAAAACTTTAACAGAAGCTGCAGGTTTGAGTCTGTTTCTGGTTTCTGGTTAAAACATGTTTGATTTTCATTCAGTGGGAAGAAAATCCAGAAATTTACTCAAGAGAGAGTAAAAATACTTTATAATAAAATTTTCAAGTAAAAGTAAAGATAAAATACTCATAAAAGCAAAGTTTTTCAAAAAAAGGTAACTGCAAGAACACAGTAATCGTAAACAAACGGTCAGATTTGTGCATGAAACAAATTATCTTGTTAAAGATGTGAGATATTTCCATAAAACCAGCAACACCAGGGATTTTTATCTGCTTTTCCTGATTTACTGAAAGTTTTCCAGATGTAAAATCTGCCAGTTCAATCTTAACTTTCTGACTTTACTGTCATAACAAGCAAACTCTCACGATAGTTTTACTGTAATTAATTAAAGTAGTTTAGGAGGTTTTGACATGCCTGTTAGTGGAAGATAATCTGCAACTCGGGAGTTTTAGATATTTAATTAATCCCTTGAAACGAGACAAAAACAAGCCGATAACGTAAGTAATTAGTCTCTCCCAGCTGACAGTTTTTAATCAGGAGTTTATGGAGAGTTTAATTCAGTTATCCGTATGGACGCATAACTGAATTAAACAAGAAGATGACAATATTCATGAGTTAAAATGGCCCAGTTAAAGTTCAGATATAAATCCAACTGAGAATCTGAGGAAAGACTTGAAAGTCAGTCGGCGTGCAAACCACCCACACAATATTAACTCCATAACCTGCTAAATACTGATACACGCCGCACTTTTCAGATTGTTTGAAAGACATTCTGTATTTTCTGCTGGTCCGTCACATAAAATGAAGCAGAAATATGAAAACAAGTTCTTCAGTCAAAAACAGTGAAAACCATTTTGTCTGCTTATTGGTTCCACCTGAACATCTCGTTTGCGGCGCTGCAGTCATTTCCTCCTGTTGTTTTGCATCCTCTCCGTTTGTCTGCAGAACTTTTAAAGTCTGCAACAAACAGACAAGATGTTCTTCCTGTGCCTGTTTGGTTTTCACTGATTGCACTGGAATGTAAATATTCAGTCTTGTTTCTGAATTGAACTGCGACACTTTAAGCACTTAAAGTAAGATTGCACCTCTGAAAAATCGCGCACTTAAGTGTTGGGTGTAATTTAACAACACACAAGCGGTGAGGCCTGGTGCATAATATGCTCTGTTGTTTGGTGCAACAATTCACATCAAAGTTGGATGATTTAGAGGACGTTGTCAGAATGTGGCCAGGCAATATGTTTGGGTGCAGGCCTGTGGTACATTAAAACTAATTCAGCTCTGGGAACAGACTGTGGCAGCCATTCATCACAGCGACACATTTGGGGGGGAAAGGAACAATACATCACATTTTGGGCTTTTTGTCTGTAAACTTCTACCTCCTTTCCTCTCAATCCAGAAAGTCAATTTTAGTTTAAATGTGACAACCTGTGACAAACCTAAATGGCAAATTAAATCATTTCTAAGCTTTTCTTAGTAAAATTGTGAAAGAAACTCAAAACAATTAAAATGAGGTTATTTGCCTTCAGTGAAATCAGAAATATAAACGCTGCCATTCCTCTTCTTCCTTCGATTCATAAAGGACGTTGCAAAAAACCAGAAAACTGAAAACGCTCGTTGCTTTTGAACCATCTATACGTGTGTGCATACTGCCTCCTGGTGGTGGAGTTTCAGGTTGCAGCTGATGCAGGAAATGTTGCAGCAATTGTTTCCAGTTTTCATGGTTTTAAACAACTTATTTTATTATAAATCAACTTTATTTTTCTCAGATTTAACACAAATAATTAGAGTTTTACTCTAAATGGTTGATGTTCCTTTTGGAATGACAAAATGCTGGTGCAATAATTTAGAAATTCAGTTAAGTTTATTATTTAGACAGATTCAGGATTATAGTAAAATCTCCAGTTTATCAAAATGAATTTGAATGTTACATCAGAAACAGAAATGTTGTACTATGTGAACAATCACAAGAAAAACTGCTGCTTTTCTATCAGACATCATGACAAATAAAAAGCACCACACTCATTTTTACACAAAAGTTTAGTGGAAGAAAAACATTTGGTAGCAAAAGGCAAACAAGTTGCAACAGCCTTGAGAAGATTGTGAAGTATGAATGTTGAAACGTTAAAGCCTTTTTTCTCGTTTGTTCTGGTAAAACACTTAATGTCTTGTGTAAAAACGCAAGGGATGTAGTTGTCATGGAAACGACAGTGCCTGGTGGCTCCTGATCCAGGTTCCTGATTTTCTGCAGATGGGATTACAATCCAAAGGCTTGTGCAGCTTTTTTACCTCACTTTTACCTTCCACTCAACTTTTAATTGTATTTTAATTTCTTATTTAACGGAACATAGTTCTCCTGTGACGCTACACCACCGGGAACTTTGTAACTGGCAGCCATCTTGGTAGCCAGTTGTTACGGAGTTACTATGACAACAAGCTCAGAATTAGCGCTCCCTATCTAACTTATAATCCATATTAGTACATTACGAGTGATCACACTGTTTGAGTCCTCTACCCACCAAGATAAATATCAGTGATATTTACTGCAGAAGCTAAATTAGCTAAAATAGCTTGGCTAATGTACCGACATGTACTCACCCTGCTAGCCACCAGAACCTTGTTGTTCACATGAAGAGTTCTTACTTCTTTTCCAATCCATTTAAACATTGATTGTTTGATTGTTTAGCCTACGAAGCTCCTCCATGTTGGACTCTCCGCACGTTCATTAATTAGTGAACTACATCACAGCAGGAGATGTCATCCCACATGTTTCCATCCTGATAGCAGCCATTTTGTTCTTGCATTTTTCTCTTGCACGTTGGTCCGTGGAGTGTCCACATATATTAGCTGATGTCTCTTTTAGCTAAGCTAACATGGCGCGGATCACTTCCGGTTCAGACTTGTGGGAACCACATTTTGTGAAATAGTTTTTTCCAACTTCAGGAGAAGAACCTCGCTGCAGCAAACAGGAAGGGGCGGGACGAACAGCTGTCAGTCTCAGACCTTATTTAGAAATGGGACAGTTGCACTCCGGAAGTGAAGGGGGCGCTATTTCCTATATTATCCACGGCCTCCCGTTTTTATTTTCGTTTTAAATCTGTGGTAAATCTTCATCTTTAGGAAGGATCTTCACTTTCAGCATGTATTTAAACTTCTCTCTTATATTTACTTCAGTGCAGCTCAGTTTTAACAGATTCTGGAGCTTTCTGTGTTCTTCTAAATCTGCTCCTGAGACGCATCTTTTCGGGCCTGATACTGCCTCTAGTGGCGTGGGGTGGTAACACAACTAACACAACATTTAAATTTTCATTCTACTTAAATGAAAATAGGAGAAAGTCTTTATTTTTATTATTAATTTTTCATTTTCTTAAGGAGGTGGAGATAATTAAATGACAAACAAAACCTCAAAGTGGTTCCAGTTTCTCTCGACGGCCAACGAGTTGAAACTGTGGCAAATTTAAAATATTTCAGGTTGTTCCTGGAGAGTCAGCTCCACTTTACTGAAAACACTGTATCTTTAAGAACTGTTAAATTCTATATTTTAAGAAGATCTAATGATCTTATGGTTACACGACTGGAAGCTGTGTGCAAGACGATGTTGAGTGTTTTAACTTTTCATCTCCTCGGCTGGTTTGAGCTGCAGACAAACTTTTAATAAAACTTTCAATGGCAGGTAAAACAGCAGGTAAATGGTGGTGGAACCAAAAACATCTCTGTCTCAACTGAAAGTACCTGGAAGGCAGCAGAGAGCTCATTATCATGTTCCTCTAGCAACTAACAAAATCAAGTAAAAGTCGTGTATTGATGGTGCAATGATTATTCTTAACCAAATTAAAAATAACATTTATTTATAGCATGCTAATTGTTTCTCTCTATGCACAAACTGTTGATATTGTGATTCTCTGTTTTATGTTATTATAGAGTTGAAATAAAATTTCCATCTTGATAGACTAAATAGTTTCATCTTATTTTTTCTATAAGAATAACAAATATGGCACTGTAAAAACAGAAGTGTGAATTTTTGCATGTATCAGTTTAACAACCAGATTTATTATTCTTCTGTACCGAATTCATTTTTTCGTTATTGACTTTTGCTCAATTAAGTTTCTTATGTAAACATTGTAAATGGTATTTATTATAGTTGATCATGTTGTTTTTCATGTCTTTGGTTCATTCCTCCTATAATTGATGGAGATTTATAGATATTATTTATAGCATATAAAAGTCTTGTTTAGGTCATTTAATTAGTTCTACATCCTTGGAAATTGTGAAAGTATGGTGTTTTATGAGATAATTTATCTTTTACGGTGCCAGTAAGAAATATTCTGGCACTGGAATTAATATTAAATAATAAAGACTTGGTGCTGCTCTGATTTAGTGCTGCAGAGACAGGCTTGGTGTCCCAGCCTATAATTCCTGAATTATTTCCTTCATCCGACGCTAACAATTTGACCTTCACTCAACCACACAAGAAAAAAATGTCCATAATGTTTAAAAGGTGAAACCAAGAAAAACCAAAACATGTGAAGGAATTCTACCATTTCTGGGAATAAAAATTGTAAAATAAATGTTGCCCCATTAAGCTGAAGCACAGAATAATAATAAGGCAGATGATTTCTGCATGTCTGACTGTCACTACAGATCCACTGATTTATTGTTCATACCCACTTATAAAAACTAAACTGGAAATAAAAATTTCATTTATTCTGAAATTTTTTCACGTTTCTTCTCAAATCATCTTTGTCCGCAGCAAAAATATTTTTAATTGTCTTGATAATCATAAGTTTATGAAATATAAACTCCCTCACAAAAGAACACACCACATTTTCTTAAGGATGAACAGCCAATTAAATGACAGCGAGGTTTTTCTCACGCTTTCTGCAGTCAGGTTGCGCGCGCATCCGTAAGACAAGCCCGATCTGAATAGCAAGCGAAACTATGACGTCACAGTTGCTACCAATAAACGGAGGGTTCAAGGGCGAATATGTTTTATATTTTAAAACTTATTTTAAGTTTTAAACAATATAAAATATGTTTTATATTATTTGGAAATACAGTTAAAAACTGAGCTGCTCTGAAGTAAATAGGTGAAAATATATCAGATTTCAAAGGAAAATAAAAACAGGAGACCGCGGATAATATAGGAAATAGCGCCCCCCCCTTCACTTCCGGAGTTCAATGGTCCCATTTCCATATAAGGTAAGAGGTCCGTCCCACTTCCTGTTTGCTGCAGCAGGTGAACTTGAACTGCAGCAAAAATAGACAAATATTTGCAGACATTTGCAATGGAAACTCAGCAGCCCTCTTACTGAAGACACAAACCCTGCACCACAGGAAAAACACAGAACCGTAACATTTATATAATTTGTGCTTTATTGAGAAAACGATTGTACAACGTAGTGTTGATTGCAGTAGCAGTAGATCATAAGAGCATAGCCCATATTCTAACTACCATGTATTACACAGAAAACACCTGGGCATGTCTAAAAGGCCCTGGTGTTTCATGGCATTTCAACAAAAAGGCATGAAATGGCAACAGATAGAGATAAATACCCTGAAATAACTAAATCCTTTACTTGCTGCACATTTTCCTGGTAAATGGGAGTGAAATGGGACACTGCAGCTGCTTTTGCGTCATTTGGCGATGGTTTGACAGAGACTTCACTGAAGCCATAAAGCAGGAGGCCACAGAACATCTGCACAGCAAAATCTGGAGGAACCCAGAAACTAAAACATGAAGCGATCGAGACAAACACAGAAGCCTGGCGATAAAAGATTCCTATAAATTAGTACATTCCACTGTGTACAAAGCATCAACCTGTTCTTAAATGGCTTAAACACACGAGATTATCCGTCACCTGAAGATTATTTCTCCCCTGATCAAAAGCTTATTCTTAAAACACACCATCGTTCATTCAGATCCATAAACCAAAGTTGTCATACAGGAGGGCACTGAGCGTTTTCTGAAACTACTTAAAAGTACAAATCATATTAGATCCAATAAAAACTAAAAAACCCTAAAACTGTCCCTGGATGTTTTAAAATCATCTGTACAGAACAATAATAGTAAGAGTCCGGTGGTTAATATTTCTTTCATTTTACCTAGAAGGTGCGATTAAGGTAGATCAGTTTACACACAGGTGTTAATTTACTTTAGTTCTTTATTTTAAATGGCTGCTCTGCTTCATTAATGCTTTTTATATAAACGTATGCATGACACAAAGTGCTTTACGTGCCAGTGTATAGCTTGGTTTGAATGCTGAGAGAAATCGACATTTATAGGTGGAAATGGAGTAATTAGGAATACTAAACGTTACATCACCTTATTCGTTCAACTATCTTGGAGCTTTAATTAAAATATATTACACAAAGATGCAAAGATGTAAAAAAAAAATATATATTTCTTTAAAAAATGAAAACCTAAAAGGTTCAATTTATGTTCAATCAACCTGTTCAATTCTCTTCCAACAAACAGTAAATTATTTCCGCTGTTGCAAAGTAAAACATGATTTTTGAAAAAAAGCAAAGCCTCTCTACTTTATGCAAGGGATCAGACAAGCAGCTGGATTTCTGTTTATAGGAGCATCAATCAAAAAATATAATCTTTGGTCATCTTGAGGGACGGCATAGCTTCGTTGACGTTCTGGTCCAGGCGCCGATATTCCACGTTGTTACGGGAACATAAACCCTCTTTCCAACGGCGGCTCTGAACCAGCAGGAAGATCTGAACAGGACCAGATGGAGAGAAATGACAGAAATTAAAGGGATCAGACTGATGAACATCCATTTGTTCGGTCAACTGAAACTATTGTCTGGTTGACAGGAGGACAAACACACATATCAACCCTGACTTTTACTTTAAATTCAAGGTGAGCAACAAGTCATATCAACCTTCATGCTCCATACTGCAAAACTGATGAAACTCTGATTTCCTTTAAATCAAGGCTAAAAACCCAGAACAGAAGAGGATTCGGGTCAACGAAATAAAAAATACAGGCAGAAAAAAATTTAGAAGGGAGAAAAATCAGAATTTGGTGCTTTATGTTGACAGCATGGCAGCTAAAACCAAAGCTAGCTACCGTTAGCGAGCAGCTTTTGCCCTCCACCCCCAGAAAACCTGCTAAGCCCAGTGGTAGCGGCGCTAGCGCCATCTGCTACCATCCACCAGTTTTATGCTAATAAATGCTAAAAGTTACAAAAATCTGGAGGTGCACAAGCATCATAATTTGAAAACTTGATGTGAAAACAGTTCAGTGCTTCAACTATTGAAAAATACAAACCCTGTATAGAAAACCGTTTTTAAAACAAACAACGCTCAGCCTGGTGGGGTAAAGGAAAGCCTGATGGCTGCCAGGCTGATGAAACACCAAAGTTTGAGAGATGAACGGAAACATCGATTCTCCACACACTTCAGGGAAACTGCAGAGTTACGGTCCATCCAAACTCCACTGATTACCACCGAGCCTCACCTTCCTCTTGTTGTGATAGGTGATGTAGACGACGGCCACCAGGAAGGCCAGGATGACCAGGTGGAAGAAGAAGTGGGAGTCCTGTTCCTCTGCGCTGAAGCTGTCCACTTCCTCCAGCCCATTAACCGGCTGCTTGGTGTCGATTTGCCCTTTGTTTACCTTTCTCCCTTCATAGGGAGAAACTATAAAGTCTTCGTCATAATCGTCATATTCTTCAACAGGTTTGGAGGGGAAAGTTTCTGTCTTCTCCGTACCCAGCTGTGGATCCACGCTTTCTGCTGGGGACGTGCCCTGGACGTCGGGCTCACCTGTTGTCTGGGTCACCTTGGTGTTGGCGGTGGGAGTAGGAGAGATCGTCTTGGCTGCGTTCTCTTCTGCCGTTTCTTTCGTAGTCTTTTCGTCTGCAGGTGGAGGGAGCGTGACATTAGCATCTTTCTGTGCTGAAAGATGCAGGGCGGGTTCTAGTTGACTGGTCGCCTTGTTGACGACTTTGGCCTCTGCAGATGTCGGTTTGGGGGCGGCCAGCCGCTGTTGATGTGAGCTTTGGAGTCAGAGTACTCAGTACTGTAGTCGCGTTTGTCTGAGCTGCTGCCACAGTAGTCTTCAAATCTGTTGGAGAGAAATAAAAAATATATATGTACAATGATATACAAGTGTCTGAAATACTGTCGAACTGGTGTTGTTCCTGTTTTATCCAGTTTTCTCTCCGTTGTTTTTTATCTTAAAGCAGTTAGGAGGCACGATGGAGAAACTTTAAACTGCTGCTCAGTGAATATTCAATCAGATGTTTTATCTATTGATATCGATCACATGTCTATCTATAAATATTGTTATATATTGCAGTAAAAACAGAAAAATAAAAACTTTTATTGTCTTACTGGCATGTTTGTGATAAAAAAACCTGAATTTATATGAAGCTTTAAATAAAAAATGTTTCTCCTCACAAAGACAGGAGGAACAAAATGCAGAAAATGGTGATTCACATCAACAAGTTATTGTGATACACAAAATTGTTGTCATTTTGGCAACATTTTAATGTATTGATAATATAGATTGCTTTTTCAATTCTAAACTTTAATTTTGTAAAGAACTCTGAACACTGAAACTGGAAGATATTTTTAATACCCAAAATGAAACATGACAACCAGAACAAAGCGGAAATAAAAATACACACAACCAAACCTTCAAAAATATCAGAATCATTTTAATTATAAAGAATTGATTATTGTGACAGTGGAAACATGACATTCTGTCCCAATTTATCTCGTTTAAAAATGAACCGACTGCATTTTTCTAAAAAAAGAAATTCAAGTCAGACGGGTAAAACAGATTTACATAAATAAATTTAATCCACTGCTGCAGAAATATTTATGCGCTGATATTTTCCCTGCAACTTCAGCGCACCTGAACGTTCAGACATCACTGAACCAAACCTGATTTTTACATCTTTGATCCGTTCAATCAAGCCCAAAATTATTTTTTTTATTTTGTATCTATTATTAAATAGACATTTCTTTCCAACAAGACCATTTGTTCATTTTTTAAAAATTTTAAATCATATTTTTTGGCCAAAGAGTATTTGTCTCAAAGAATTTGAACATCAATGTCTGTAGTTATTAATTTTATCTTTCCTCCTCTTCAAACAAACTGTTCACACTTACAATTTATTTATTTTTTTGCAAAAGCTTATATTTCCAGTAAACTGCAGCCTGTAACCATGAACCAAACTTAAAGGCGTCTTTAAATTCATCTCAGTTCCAACATGAACCAAACAAGTGTTGCCATTATTTCCTGCTCAGGGAAAATGAGACGTTGCTTCGGACGGGAGGCGAACACTGACGACTTTAAGTGTGCAGTAAGACGCCCCCAAGAGAAGAAAGGGCCTATTCAAAGTCAGGGGCCTTCGCCAGCATAAATCATCCCCAAACAGGAGCCGCTTGTTTAGTTTCTCTGAGTAAAACATGAGACATTCAGGATATAGAGAGGATTCCTTAAACACTCATAGAAAGTCAAACATTTACATTAATAATGTAAAAAAAGGTTAAATGAAAGTAGAATCTGAAAATGTTGCAAAGCAAAAATCTGAAACTTAAATTCCTGTAAATTCCTCACATGACGGCGCTGCGCTTACAGTTCAAATGTTAACACATCAAACCTTTTCACTTTATTAAATATAAAACTGAAATAAAAGCCAAAACTGCATCCGTCACAAAAACAAATGTTGCTGGACGACAAATTATCCTAAAAGCTACAGAGATAAACGATAATATTGTTGTTTTGAGACCATTTTCAATAATAGTTATAATAATAGAACGGCATAATAATCCAAGAACTCGTTCTCATGGACCAATAAACTTTAACTTCTAAGAACATTTAGCTCTGTAACTGGAAGACATTTTAAATATCCAAAATAAATAAAACAACAAATAAAATGAATTATAATCAAAATTTTTCTTTAAAAGACTAAAACGCCAGAGTGAAGACTTTTCATCCAGTTTTTGGTAAAAAGAGAAAAACTATAAATCATTCAAATGGAAATGAATGAGTTTGTTTTAGTTGATCATGTGATTAATTTATTGCTGCAGGCCCTTAAACAGAAAACCTTCAAGCTGCTCTGTTGACCTTACAGAAACTGGCCCTTTAAATAACTGAAATTACAGAAACTTTTCAGAGGAAGACAAAATTATAACGCTTTAATAATAATAATAATAATAATAATAATGCTCTTGTGGCTTTAGAAACCCATATATGCATGAAAACAGGAAGTAAAGGGATGACTGACTGAACAAATAGACAGAGATGTAACTGAATCATCAAACATATTTCTGCTCCTTTTCAACATTATTTACTTTTATTATTAGCAGTTAGGATGTTTCTTCATTTAATCTTGTGTGGAATATTGCAGCATTTCAAAATAAAGTTTTAGCTGCTTATGTTTACTTGAGTAACTTTTTGTTAATTTTGTCTTTTTAAACAGTTTGTTAAAGTAACACTTCCTGTTTTTACACAAGCCTTGTTCTGTTATTTTCTATTTTTTGACCATGTTGTGTCTGTAGATCAAGATACAATATAAACTCACCAGGTAGTTTACTCCATCCAAACATATACATATTACCATATTAGTCTTATGATGAATAAAACTGATTTGTTCTGATTTAAATTTGTTTTTCTAATCAAATTATTTGCAAATATTATGGCATTTAGTTCTTAAAATACATACATTTGCACGACATATATATTTTAGTTAATTGTAAAATATTAAATCAGATGTTTTGATCAGATAATACAACTTTTTACCTTTACCTGAGTAAAATATGCTGACATTGTGCTATTTTTAGAGGAGAGCTATATGTTGTGGTGCTTCTGGGTAAAACGTCACGCTCCGATATTTTCGGTTTCACATATTAGAAACGTTAATAATGTGTTTAGATTTGGTTTAAACAAAACAAGAAAGCCGTTCTGCTGCGACCTGTTATTACATGGCACATTAGTCACTGAAAAGCAAAAATAAAATCATCAGTTTTGCCTTTTCAGAACCAGCCTGTCACGGTCCAAACTACCCAGTGTTGCTAACGTCACATGCTAATTAGCCGCAGCAGCTAGCCTCCTGCTATTCTCACCGCCCACGGAAACACGCCGGCGCCCTACCTGATGAGTTGTTAGCTGGAACTGAAAGGCAGACGTAACACCACAGCTGGAGGGAAATAAACAAACAAAAGACGGAAATATTTCTCTTGCTTTGCGTCGGACTCCTGTGCGCCGCCATGTTGATGAGTGACTGAAAGGGGGAGGGCTTCACGGTGGCCTGATATACCCGGTGAGCGGGGCGCTTCTCTGCGCATGGCTGCGCATCATTCTCTAGCCGGGGAGCAGAGAGGCGCCGTGGTGGGTGGAGATTGTGGGAAAATCAACAGGAACACATACAAGATTCACTGCTTACCTCCCATATTACAAATGGAGTTTAATTAAAATGTTTATTAAAAACCCCCTGCTACATTAAGGCAGGAAGTTAATCCATAAAATCCTGCAGCAGAATGACTGAAAGAACTTGGCAGTAAACTCAATCCTGTTTGCAGACACTCCCAGGTGACCTTTGCTCCCTCCAACAGGTTAGAGCCGTTTCAGTGACAAGAACGCTTTGTTATATTGTGGATTGTTCTGGGTTTTGTTTGCACAAACTGTTTACATTTCATCTCATATGGAGAGTATTTTTTCTTTAACTGTGACAAAGTAGGAAACTTTCAGAAATGCTTTGGGAGGAAGTTGTAGATAAAGTGGAACAGTGAAAAATAGATTTTAGGGTTTTACATTATTTGTAGGCAGAGTCCAGCCTTTGAAAAAAAGAATTGTGACTTTTTGGATAAAACATGTTTGATTTTCATGCAGCAGGTAGAAAATCCAGAAATCTGACTGCAGTAAGAGATGCTTCGTTATGAAATTAGCCAAGAAAAAATTACAGCGTAGTAAAAATACTCCTAAAAGTAAATATTAAAAAAAAAGTTACACAAAAAAACTACCCAGCTTTGGAGTTGTGACAAAAAGGTCGAAGGTTCTTTATTTGTACCAAGTTATCAAATTAGAAGCAAAGAGACAGAAGAAATTGGTTCAAGATGTTCTTTATTTAGACCAGGAAATGACAAAACTGTCAAGTACAATAACCGTCAATCCATTAATCTGTTGTGGAAGACAAAACCATTCGGGAGTATTTCTAATCCTTTCATTTCATCCTCCATCCAGAAGCACAAACTCTTCATCAGTTATGTGCCTGACAGTTTCCCTGCGAGGGCTGACGCGTCTTTGCTTTCTTAAGACTTTGAGTGGATCTAAAACTAGGCAACACCCTCAATAAAATAGTATTCTCTGTTGCTATATGTAACCAAAAAAATCACCAGGAGCACAGACACAAAAGACAGGTGAGACAAAAACACAGAATAATGTGCGCGGGACGTAGTGTCGCTCAGAGCTAACCCCTCGCGCTGTTTAGTTCACCAAAGACAGACAGGAACTCTCAGTGCGGAAATGTTTGAAGGAAACGTTTCATGACCACCATGTCGTCAGGGTGAGAAGTGCTTTCTACAGCTTGGTAACAGCGCCACCTGGAGCAGTAACAACAGAATTACATGCTAATCATGTGGGGCTTTTCCCTTTTTCAATTGATTAAAAGTAACAAAAGCATGAAACAGACTTGATGTACAGAAGCTTTCGGTTCTCAGAGCTTTGTTCTAAACTGGGCTTTTGAACATAAATATGGTCCTTTAAAACTGGATTTGTTTCACCTTCACTGACTTCCACCTGTAACATTTCAAGGGGAGAGAAGGGGCTGGACTACTCAGAGGGTTTAAGATATTTTTGGGTGAGGAATAAGTGTGAGGGGAAAAGAGGAAGGCTGAAGTCTCTCCCCTCTACGCCTGGAACTCCAGACCCACGCCCAGCTTGTGGCCGCCCGTGTTGATGTTTTTACCATCCAGGAGAGCAGAAAGCGTCAGCTTCACACCTGCAGGACAAACGTTTCAACGTTCAGTTTTACCGCAGGAATGTCCTCCAGAAACGTCAACAGGAAATAAAAGACTCAGACATCTGAACATGTTTAAATATTATTAGTAAATATTAAAATATTTCCAGACTACACTGATATACTTAAAAATGCAACAAAAATGAAATTATTGTAAAAATTGTAAAAAAGTAAAAACTTTCTTTTTACTTTTGATAAAAGTAAAAACAAAGTTTCACATGGCTGAACATTTATTGATTTAATGTTTATAAATAGAAAAGAGTAAATTCTAAAAATGCAATGTGATCGATGGATCATCATCTTACTTTAATAGTTAGAAAACTATCGGAAATTAAATCTAAAAGTTTTCAGTTCAGCTGTTGCAGGGCTGTATGAGCCCTGAAATTACTCATACAGTATAATAAACGTATATTATACGTTTATTATACTTTAAACGTATAAGATATTACACTGTGACTGACCAGAACCTAGAAATGATTACGACCATCAACAGAATCGATTAGAAAAATGTGTTAGAAAAGAAGATAAAATAAACCCTTAGATTACCTGCAGACTGAACTCACCTGGTTTAATATTCTGAGTGTAGCCCAGTCCAACGAGGCTGGAGTTGTTCACCTTCGCCTGTCAGAGAAGCACAGATCAAATCAAACACTAAAAACAGACACCAGAGTTAAAGGAAGATAAATGTATTACACAAATGTAAACGTTTAGGAACTAATTTTTAGTCATAATTTAATTAAACAATAAAAGAGTCAAAATGTTCAACTGAAGCCGAGTCACTTCAAATAGAAACGGGCCTAAATAACGACACAAACAACCAGCCGCACTAATTGGCTCTGGTGCAAGTGGGACTTAGGACTAATGTGATAGACGGGACTGAATTAGCAGAGATCGGTTCGCAGACTTCCTGTTTGGGTTTGCGATCGTCTGTGCCGACCTGCAGCTCTTTTCCCAGGCAGGAACACGACTGAGGTTAAACAACATGGCCGCTTGTTCATGATTCAAAACAACACAACTGTAGTTTTAAGGAAGGGATGCCTGAAGGGCGGCCCAGGGGCCATTCACAGCCCTCTGGAGAAGATGTTTGTTTTAAAGGTGTTTCTGTTGTGACGACTTCCTGAAGGCGGAGTGTTAGAGTAGGAGCTTCTTAAAGAGACAGAGACCCTTTACGTCATGTTTGACAAGTGTAGCATTTCTATAACAACTGAAGGTCAAATAATTACTGGCTTGTGCTATAAAATGACACAAAGTGGCTGGAAAACTAAATATTTTCTGACCCTGAAGTCTTTTCTACCGCTGGTTTACGGTAAAATAATGTCTATAAATGAAAATTGAAAGTAGGTTATTATTATTTCACTATTATCATCATTAGATTTTTTTTTATTTCATTTGTTTTTATATAACAGTTTATGGAGAATTTAAATGGTGAACACTGGCAAGATAATTATTGTGATGTTATTAACAATTATCATTATTATTAATTTTTTTATGGGTTTGTAGATTTTCTTATTTTGTTATGAGAACCAGTTTGTAATGATTTTATAATTTATTTGTTTGTTCTACAGCAAAGTATCTTTAACAGGCATAAAATATTAATTTACTATCTATAATAATAAATATAGCAATTATGTAATCATATTTAATTTGTGATTAATAAAGTATTTTTGAACTTGAATACCTTAACGTGGTTTTAACCAAAAATTTATGGTAATTGAGATAAATAATGTTTACCACTGCAGAGAAGCAGTGCTAAGCTAGTTATTTATTTTGTGCTTCTGATTGTTTTCTTGTTTTTAAAAACCTTTTTGAAATAAACAAACTCATGAAACTCACGGAGAAAGATGCATCAGAATCGATCTGATATTTGGCGGCGATGCCAAAGCGGGTGTTGCTGTTTCCTGCAGTCCAGGCCAAGTTGACGGCCGTCTCCAGCTTGTTGTTCACCTTCTGGTAGATCGACCCGCCAAACTCGGTGCCATCGTTGCTGTAGAGAACCAGCAGGTTACTTTAAATCCTAGAAGCTACTAACGTACGTCTGACCTTACATAAAGACTCCAGAGAGGATTTACCAGGGAAACAGCAGGAACCCTCACGCTCACCATCACCTCATCTGACTTTTATAAGAAATTACCTGGCCATAAAAAGTTCCAGCTTATAGAAAACTAAAAGATCCAACTTATAGAAAACTGAATAGGTAGAAAAATGAAGCATTATTTTACAGAAAACACAGTTTAAAAACAAAAAACTCAAAATTGTCCCAGAAGTTATATATTGTTGTTCTTTTATCATGCAGTTTTTGGTGGATCGATAAAAAAGAGAAAAACGTTAAATCAAGCAAATGGAGATTATCGAGTCCCTTTTAATTGATTTATTTATTGCAGGCCTTTAAATAGAAAACCTTTAAACTTCTGCTCTGCTGATGATCAGTTTAAGTCGCCTCTCTTTATTTTGTTTAACTGAACCAAAACACAGAATTCTGCCCCACATCCACGTTACGTTTGTCATAGTCAAGCTAGCATAACTGAGCTACTTCCCTCTCACTTGCTTTTTTTTTTAAATAAAACTTTTTCCTGATGTTGTCATCTAGCTGTCACAGTGTTGACCATTAGTAGCAAAGCACTGCGTCCATTATAGTTTACATTTCACGAGGACATTGAATGTGTTGATAACTTATCATTAGCTAGCAGTTTTGGTGGGATATTGTGGATCCAACATGTTCATGTTGTTGTATTTCTATGACTTTGTGCAGCGTCTATGGGGCCTGTCAATGTATGTTTTATGTGCAAAGAATTATTTTTTTATTAATGTTTTCTGGTCTTTACAAACTAAACCAATAGAAGCTGCCGAGTGTTTGCAGTTCTTACACATTCGTATGGAGCTGGAACTCATCGGTCTTGTATCCCACAGCAAAGTTGCTCTGAGTGACCTTGTTCCGGCCGGCCTCGAAGGTGGTCTGGTATCCGGCGAGCCAGCCCTCGAACCCCACCACCGCGATGCCGTGAATGGCCGTGCCGTTGATGTCGTAGTTGACATCGCAGCCCAGGTTGACGTGGTCGCACTTGTAGGCCGTCTTGAGCTTCCCGCCTTTCTTGCTGGCGTGACGTTTGATGAGGAAAAAAAACAATCGTTGTTGTGAATATCAGAGGACAGAGTAAAAAATATACTCCAGGAAGAGTAACGCTACTATATTTTCACTCAAGTAAAAAATAACTATCCAGGAAATGAATGAAGTAAAAAATAAAATACTCCTAAAGGTAATTTTTTTTCAAAGATTACTCCAGTAAATGCATCTGTAATTGTAGTTACTATTGAACTCTAGTCATTATATGCAAGAATCAAGAGCGAAAAGTTTATGTTTTAACAACGAAGCTGCCAAAGAGTGCCGGGATAAAGCCGCTGTCATTACCCAGTGTTTGGAGAGAAGGAGGAATCAAAAGTAAGCTTCAGCCCCTTAATTAACTGTGGAAAAAAAAGAGGGAATCATGTTAAAACGGAGCACAGGATTCATTTCCAACACAAAAACAACATTTTCTAACTGCTTGGGAAGAATTTAAAGATGCATATTGAATATTTCCCAACAGTCTTGCTCAGATCTTTGCTATCTGAAGAACATTCGCGATCACCTGGTCCTCCACTGTGATCTCGGTCCCCAGGGTGTTGTCGGTGTTCCACTTCTCTGTGAAGGTCAGGCCGTGCTCCGCCCACTTGTATTTGGTCTCCAACGACCCGGCAACTTTGCTGGTTTCCGTGTTGCCGCAGCATGTGCTGGTGAACTCCTGAAGGCAAAAGACGTCACTCAGTCACACAGAACAGGCAACACGTGACTAGAAGCACACGGAGCCATCAGACAGGAGGGGAAACCAACAGTTTGACAATACAGACGTCCAAAAATAACCATAAATTAGTAAAAAATATATAAAAACTATTATTAAAACTGACAGTCAATTGGAAACCAAAATTGCAACATTTGTTACATTTTCAGCTGCGGTTTTTGAAAAACCTGTTCCCCTCCTGGCCTGTGGGGGCGCTGCACCAAGAACTACTCAAGGTAACGACATGAAAACCTCTGAAGAAGACAGTGAGCCCAACTTCCTTCTTCACCAAATCCAAATAAAATATGGCTGAAATGAAATAAATATAAATTCTCCTTCGGTATAAAACTACAACAGTTTGGTTTCCATCGAGATGCAAGAGGGTATTAAGCAAATTTATCTTATATTGGTCAATATTTTAATTTTACATCTTTGCTGCTGTTAAAAATTCTACTTTTTATGAAATATTTAGTGACCATTTGATGAATGTTATGAATATCGCCACGTTTTACAAACAAACTGGGGAGTTAGTCCAGTTTTTGTTTACTGAAAATGACGCTGATGGAGAATCTCTTTCTATTTCTGCCATCAGTTGTTGGTAAATAAATTATGACAAAAACAAAATGACTCCTGCATTCTGGACCAGTCAGCAGTGAAAACTTACCAGTCCGTTATCAGACTTTGTCTTCAAGTCCAGTTTAATGAGGCCGAAGCCTGAAACAAAAATGAACAAATCATCAGAGCGGCGTCTTAATGAACAATGAGGTTCATGTTTTAGGTGAAAATTAGTTTCTTTATACAGACTAAAACACAAACATCCTGCATGTTTTAGTCTCTCCCTGGTTTAGGCCTCTAATGATCTGATGGCGGCTCATTAGAGGCCGAAGAAGAGCAAGCTGAAAAGGTCGCTACTGCCACCAGGGCGGGAACTAAAACATGCAGGATCCCGGGCCTCCAGGACCCACTTTGGGCACCACTGGTCCAAAAGTTACCAAACAAAATTAATTTCACATTTTGGCTCCAAACTAGCTTAAATATGTTCTAATTGCCTAAATAAAACTAAATTGATAAGATTTAAATTCAACATAAATGGCTACAACAATGTTAAAGACCAATTCTTCTTAATTAAATAGGTTGTCTGCTTACCGTATCCCTTTGTAAAAACATCCCTGGCTGATTTTCCAAGGTCAGTGTAGGTGGGAGGTACAGCCATTGTCTGAAAACACATAAAAGTAGTTTCTTTGTGATCACGCTCTTTATTACGCCTGTGAGAGACATAAATCTGAAACGGAGAACCAAGTTTCAAAAACAAGACGCCATGTGAGCTGAAGGTCACCTGAAGAACAACAAGCACCAGCCTGCCAGCTTTTATATTTTTAAATAATTTCCAGACGATCTGAACGCTTAAAGCGACCGTAAAGATAAATCTACTGTCTGGTTAACGCAACGGTGTCCAAAGCGCGGCCCGGGGGCCATTTGTGGCCCCTGGCTGCAGTTCAATAATGGTACAAATCTGATTCTTGGGAACATGGAACCACTACAACATAAAGGTTTCTTTATTTTGTTGCTTTTATTTTGCATGGAAACACACTTTGGCACAACTCTCCATTATATTTGGATAAACATAGTAAAGGCTTTAAAAGAAAATATCTTATTTTTGTTGCTGGAAGTGAAATAAAAACCAACAAAAATAGAAAATAATTGTTGCAAAAAGTTAAAACATTAAGGCAAACCTCATATTAATGTTTATTTTTATTAAAATATTACTTGTTTAATTTACTTTAGTGGTAAAGGATAAAAAATTCACAATAATATTTTTGTGTTTTAAATTGGGGGGGAAAAGCTAATTTTGGCACTAATAATAATAAAGTCTTTATTGTAAAGGATTTTGGTGTAAAAGGTTTGGACTCCTCTGGTTTGACCAGAACAGAACTCATGTTTTCAGCCGAAGAACAAAGCCGTCTCTTTGGAAACGCTCTGCTATCGCGTCTGTGAGCGACTCTTTGTCCTGGCCTTTCACCAACGCTCAGTCCTGAAAGACGTTTCATAAGCATGAGACACAGGAACCATTTTTAAATGGAGCAACAGCCAGCAAAGCGCTAGAGTCTGTTGGGAACGTGCAAAGTTTATTGACAGAAGATAAGAAAGTAAATTTGAACAAATGTTGAATAAAAAGGCAAACTAGTTTTCCAGACCAGGTTGGTTTTATTACGATGCTCCGTTAAAATGGTGCTGCTGGGGAAGAAAAGCATCAAAACTAAGAAAATTTATTTAAAATGGAAAATCAGTGGAAAATCTGTTCAGTGCACATTAGCACTAATAATTGACAACCAATAAATAATAATAAAATGGATTAAAAATGAGTTATCTAAACTCCAAATGTTTGAAATAAATTAGAAAATGGCCTGTATGGAAAGCAGTCAACCTTAAAACACTTTTTGAACATTTTTATTGGCAATTATATGGGAATCAGAACAATAAATGGAAAAGATCTTAAGTAATTTTTAAGATTCAAGCATTTATATAACGACTTATGTGCCAATTTTACAGAAACAGCAACTGCACAAAATTTAGGTAAAATATTATCACAAACATTTCAGAATTCAACAACAAAACTTGGTCTTCCATGCAGCTCAGTTAGTGAGAAATAAAACTGTTTAGTGGCAGTAAACTACAGCAGGAAGATGTTAATAACACACAGCTGTTAATATATAAGCACCATATAACTACAGTCTGACTGTATATGTCATGCTAATTGCATTTAGCCTTTAAATCTGCAGAAATTCTAACTTTTCTAGTTTGGAGCGAGTATATTTTAGTTTAATTAAAAAAAATACACTGTGTAGCTCCTACAATAACCCTTCAAATAGGATGAAATGTTAGAGATTGCCACTGAGTCACAGGTTTATGTGTGGGAAGTGAGATTTTTAAGGTACATATGGGTTAAACGTTTAACATAATATCACAGAGGTCTATTCATAAACTTTACCAACCACTTTAGCTTCTACATCTTTATAATTCAGCATTGCTTCTTATTTTAACTTCAAGATAACAGAATTGAAAGCTCATTGAGAGACTTATTCTGACATAAAAAATCCAGTATGTTTTGTGAGAGCCCTGCAAGGAGAGCCGGACGGGGACAAAAAGGTTATCAGGCAAACATCCTCAAGCCCTCGCGGCTAACTGGCTAGCATTAGCTCACAGTCAAGGTGGTTAGATGGTAAAAGTGACTCTGCTTGGAAAGTTAAAATCCGAAGTGTAAAACAGAGAGCACACTGAGCACCAAGAGGGTCAATTAGTGAAAGAGCTCAACTTTTTAAATTACAAACAATCCGTACAACTGCAGATAAGTTCTCCATTCAAATGACCGCATCACAAGCTAGCAGCAGATGGTAGCTACATAACAGCGACGGGCCTGTCGACTTCTAATGTTTCCCACGTCAGTTTTACATTAATATAAATACATGAGCAGACAGAAACAGCCCTCCTGTTCTTGGTGAGACTCGACCCACTCATGTGAAATGCACAGGAACTTCGCTGGGTTTCGTTTTACGGGAAGATACAGAACATACCTCAGTGTGTTCCAGGCCAAGCCGAGAAAGAGCCTGTCAGCCGCACAATGGGAGGAGAAAGGAAGGGGGCGCAGCGACGTCACGTACTACGTCAGAGTCTGTCACCTTCAAAGATGGAAAATCCGGTTAAATAACAAGATGCTTCACGTCGCATTTTAAACTTTAAAAAAAAATTTTTTTAACTTTATTTATTCCAAAAAACAGCAATACAGTTGTATTGTGAACATAACACAAAAAGACAATAACAATACTAGACCAGGGGGAGCATAAGATAAGAGAATGACGTTACAGTATATTAACATAAAAGATAATCCAAAAGCCCAAGTTGATTGCAAGCCCATATTGTTGGTTCTGCTCCTTGGTTGTTTGAGGATTGAATTGTTAATAAATAATGTTTAAGTTCGATCAAAAAAACAGAAAAGTTTGGTTTTTTCTTCAAAAATTTGCATTTATGTAGGTGAAATTTAGCCTTAAAAATTCGTTGCATTTTAAACTGACATCTAGGAGAAGAAGATTTCAGTTTAACCGGAATTAGGTAATTTAAAACATGTTTTATAATCATTTTTCATTTTATTTCACTGTATTTTTCTACTTCCTGTCAACAGCTAACACTGTCTCTAATAACTCTTTTTAAAGTATTTATATTAACATGAGTTATAACAACATCTAATTTCCGTTAGGATCAGTAAAGGATTATTGATATATTATTGAATTTGAACAGACTATTTCGTCTGTGGCTCTAATCTCTTCATATACGTTTGAGTTGTGGAGGAGGAAACCCAATGTTTAAGTGATTTCTTGTAATTTTTTAAATTCTGTGAAAAAAGTTACAATTCAAAGATTAACATTTTTTCAATTGTCTTAATCCTTTTTCATATGGATCATATTATTCTGCATTAAATTATTTAGGGTTATGGTTATGGCATGTAATCAAAAAAATCTAATCATATTTGAAGACATAAATATAATTTTATGATTAAAATGATCATTTTATTACCATAACTGACAGATTCATAAAAATAATTCATATTTGAATCATTGACAATTATTAGAAGTTACCAAGGAACAAATTATATTGTGATAAGAACTGAGATTAATTGTGAACGCAATAAACTTTTACAAATATTTTTGTAAACATCAAAACCTTGGATGTTTACAAAAGTAGAAAAAAAAAATTGTTTTTGAAATTATGAGACAATAACCGTGTCATTGTTTTTGATGCAGAAATTCTCTATATTTAATAATGAAAAAGGACAAAATTCTCTCTAATGATTTTTTGAAAATTGTTTTTGATTGTTGGTTTGATTAAAAAATGTAAATATCACTAAATATTGTTAATATCCAGGACAAATTATATCACTTCTACCCAATTGTATGCATTGGGATTTCTGCTCATATTAATAAAATTAAGCACAAATATAAACGTGAAACAGGACTTAATTAGAAAATGTCACTCAATCATGAATATTATATTATTGTTATTATTTTTATCATTATGCTCCCATTTTATATTAACATTTATTTTGATTTTAAAAGTTAAACAAATAAAAAAAATTACAAAGCAAAAAAAGCGGGAAAAATAAAATGAATAATTATTCAACAGCAAAAAGAACAAACGGAAACAGAGGGCGATTACCATCTTGCTCTTTGGCTCTTTGGCTCCGCGGGACGCCATTGACTTCTGCGCAGGCGCAGTACGTAGAACGACACCTTGCAGCGTCTTTGAACAGCTGACCGGGGCTCAGGCGTCTCTAGCTGCACCACAAATAACGATTCAACATGTCGGAACCTGGAACCGCAGGAGAGCAGGAAAATCAGCCAAATAAAATAAAATATGTTAGAATATAAGTTATTATATAATATATTGAAATATAAATGTTATATTATATTACATATTATATTATGAATGTATGTATGAATGTTATTTTACTTTGTGACAAATATGCATTTACTGAAATGGCCCATTATTATACAAAAACAAAGAGAAATTACAAAATAATTTTACAAAATCCACATATCAACTGTATTTAATTATATTTTCGTTTGAAGCTATAAAACAAACAAGATAAGAAACATAATTACAATTTAAAAAATGTAAAATAAATAATGCAAGTATGCTGAAATGAAGAATAATAAAAACATTAAATATACAAATTGTAAACTATTAAATGTCTGATTTGCAGCCACTCATTTACTTATTTATAAATATTTTAATTATATTTGTTTATCTAATATAAATGATTTTCCAGCCCAGTTCAGCTCTTTTGGCTCATCTTTGCACAGTTTCTACCTGATGCTTGTTACAAAGTTTCACCAGGAAACATTTGAGCTCATCGCCTCTGGAAAAGGAAAGAACAAAAGTTAGTGCAGCTTTTAACTGAGCGTGCATGATTTCACAGAAACAGAGGCGTGTGGTTGAGTTAATGGAACAACGCCAACCCTGCAGGCTTCCTCTGCTGCAGGCAGCTGCCAGCAACAACAACCACCTGCAGAACCACAACTTACATTTTATTATGTATCTGCAGCCTGGAAAACCGGTTATTTCATTTTTCATTTTCAATCTAAATATCTTTATTCTGATAGACATTTAAATAACAGAATTTTCTGGGAAACTGTCCGGATGAAGCGGCCACTGAAGAACCGCTTGCAATTAAACATTTGACCACTAGATGCCGCTGTTATCCACCTGGCTCCGGGATTTTTTTTAATGAAATGCATCAGTTTTATCACAGAGCTATTACTTTTTATTTATTTATTTATTTTTTTTACTTTTGCAGTTTTCGAAATTTACATTCACTGAACATTCAAACCTCCACGAACAAAATTGTTTTTAAAATGTTGAAATAGGTTCTAATTTAATCTTAAATAAATTAACATTCATTAAATATTTGTGCTAAGGACTTTTAAAAATATTTGGTAAAGTATAAAAAAATTAACACATTATTTCATTGAAAAATTCTTAATATTTTATGCAAATAAAAAAATACATTTAAAGAGATCCTTACAAATTTGTTATTTTCATGAATGTTTTTGACTTTGAGGATTTTCTGTGAGTTGAAAGTAAAATATTCTTCTCACACAAAACTGCCAAGAAGTTTGTTTTTATGTGATTCCTAATGGGAGGAGGATTAACATGCAACAGAGTTGCTTCATAAGATTAACTGTGAGAGAAAAATCACCAGCAGGAAACATTTCATCACTCGCCAGGAGGATTGGATAAGAATGTTTTCCTTTTTCTCTTAATTTTAAAACTGAGTTAGAGAATATCTGCTGCCACTAAACTGCAGACCCGTCATTTTGAAAAATATATAACAACCAGAAAATAACACAACATACAAATAAAAATATGCTTCAAACAATATTTACAAAACATTAATGTGTCTTTTTATTAACATTCTCGTTATTACATTAAAAAGTTTTAATGCGTAAAAAGAGAAAACTTGTTTTAAAAAGGTTTAATCAAAAGCAAACAAAAAAGAAAAGTATAATTTTTATTTCTGGTTATTATTTTGTTTTTTTGGCAACTGGAATCTTAATGCACTCCAAAAGATTTGATGTGTTTTTATGACAGGAAACAATGATAAATAATATTCATTAAAGTCCCAAAACATAAATAACAGGATAACTGAGAAACTGTCACCAACTTTCTCAGCCTGTTATGATTAAATAAACATATTAAACTGATTCTTCATGTGTGTTTAGGAGTTCCCGCTGCATCTCAAAGTAGCATTTAATCAACAGCTAGTTTGTCGCCCGTCGGTCGCCTTCAGACGCTGCCAAAAATTCATTTCTAGATTATCCTCCAGTCATATCTGGATCCAGCCGGGCTTCAAAGCCGACGCCGCGCTCACTTCAAACGGTGCCAGTCAGCTCCAGAAGACAACAAACACTAAAAGAAAATGTTAATCAAGTCGGCCGAGCATCACCAAAGTAAATAAAATAAACTGTAAACAGATGGGATCATTTGCAGCATATGGATAAATAAGGCAAGCCTGTCATCTTTATTCTTATTTTTTAATTTTGCGGTTCACGCAGCGTTCAGCGTCTCCCTCATGAGTCAGGAACTTCACTGCATTTCTGTGGACGTCCACATCCCGGTTCTGGCCCATAAATCACTGGGCTCATGTTCGAGCAATCCGAGCTCAGCAACCTTTTTACCTTCGTCTCTCTGGCATCAAACGCATCGTTCAGCCTCAGTAAAGCTGCTTTCTGTGGACAGTTTTATGGCTCACAGTTTCCACTGCAGGAAAAATCTGCCATCAACTGAGAGACTGAATGAAAGAGCCGAGGATAAAATCACTCAGGAATGAAACCGAGCTTATCTAAGATCAGTCGCTGTCCTCTTCTGACACACCAGATAAATAAATATCGGTATCGGTCAAAATCGGAATCGGCAGGTCAGGATTTTTAAAGATCAATAATCGGCCCGAAAACTTGGTGCACCGCCAGTTTTAACTGTTAGTCAGGACTCATAACATCATGAAAGATAAATAAAAGTTTTGTTCTGAAATGTAGAAACATCAACGTATCATCAATCAATTAAGTTTATTTGTGTGGCACATTTCAGCAACACTGAGGTCCAAATCATGAAAAACATAAAAAATAAACATAAAAACATCATACAGTTATGAAAATAAATAACCAACATTACATCTCGTTAAGCGTCGTTGCTAAAATCATCATTACACATCAAATGCACTGCAAAAACACTAAATCTTACCAAGTAATTTTGGTCTAGTTTCTAGAGTTCAGAAATAAATTAACTCACCTGAAAGAAGATAAAACTAAATCATTTTCAGCAAGAAATGGGAGCTTGTTTCAAGTTAAAAAGTCTTAAATATGAATGAAAAATACCCTAGTTCCACTTTTAGATTATTTGACAAGCCAAGCCCGTTACCTAGCAACCCCAGCCAAGCCACGCCCGTTACCTAGCAACCCAGTAAGAGTTCAACTGGTAGATTTTTTTCACTTATAACGACATTTTTCCAGGTAATAAGTGAAATAATCGGCCAGTAAAACTAGAATTTTTTCATAAAAATTAAGGAATTATTGAGTTAAACTAAGATCCTACATCTTCCTGAAAAAGTTCCTTGTAAGTTAGTTTATGTGAAGATTTATGTTTGAGACTGACATGAAGGAGTCTTTATAAAAGTTTATTACCTTTGTCATGAAGAGTCATTCTGTAAATAATAACAATTTAATGCATTAATGTCCATTAGAGGTCTGTCTCCTGGTTTTGTGTTTTTGTGTTTTTACGGTGCGGGTCTCCTGGTTTTGTGTTTTTGTGTTTTTACGGTGCGGGTCTCCTTGGTTTTGTGTTTTTGTGTTTTTACGGTGCGGGTCTCCTGGTTTTGTGTTTTTGTGTTTTTACAGTGCGGGTCTCCTGGTTTTGTGTTTTTGTGTTTTTTACGGTGCGGGTCTCCTGGTTTTGTGTTTTTGTGTTTTTACGGTGCGGGTCTCCTTGGTTTTGTGTTTTTGTGTTTTTACGGTGCGGGTCTCCTGGTTTTGTGTTTTTGTGTTTTTACGGTGCGGGTCTCCTGGTTTTGTGTTTTTGTGTTTTTACAGTGCGGGTCTCCTGGTTTTGTGTTTTTGTGTTTTTACAGTGCGGGTCTCCTGGTTTTGTGTTTTTGTGTTTTTACAGTGCGGGTCTCCTGGTTTTGTGTTTTTGTGTTTTTACAGTGCGGGTCTCCTGGTTTTGTGTTTTTGTGTTTTTACAGTGCGGGTCTCCTGGTTTTGTGTTTTTGTGTTTTTACGGTGCGGGTCTCCTGGTTTTGTGTTTTTGTGTTTTTACGGTGCGGGTCTCCTGGTTTTGTGTTTTTGTGTTTTTACGGTGCGGGTCTCCTGGTTTTGTGTTTTTGTGTTTTTACGGTGCGGGTCTCCTGGTTTTGTGTTTTTGTGTTTTTACAGTGCGGGTCTCCTGGTTTTGTGTTTTTGTGTTTTTACAGTGCGGGTCTCCTGGTTTTGTGTTTTTGTGTTTTTACAGTGCGGGTCTCCTGGTTTTGTGTTTTTGTGTTTTTACAGTGCGGGTCTCCTGGTTTTGTGTTTTTGTGTTTTTACGTGCGGGTCTCCTGGTTTTGTGTTTTTGTGTTTTTACAGTGCGGGTCTCCTGGTTTTGTGTTTTTGTGTTTTTACAGTGCGGGTCTCCTGGTTTTGTGTTTTTGTGTTTTTACAGTGCGGGTCTCCTTGGTTTTGTGTTTTTGTGTTTTTACAGTGCGGGTCTCCTGGTTTTGTGTTTTTGTGTTTTTACAGTGCGGGTCTCCTGGTTTTGTGTTTTTGTGTTTTTACAGTGCGGGTCTCCTGGTTTTGTGTTTTTGTGTTTTTACAGTGCGGGTCTCCTGGTTTTGTGTTTTTGTGTTTTTACAGTGCGGGTCTCCTGGTTTTGTGTTTTTGTGTTTTTACAGTGCGGGTCTCCTGGTTTTGTGTTTTTGTGTTTTTACAGTGCGGGTCTCCTGGTTTTGTGTTTTTGTGTTTTTACAGTGCGGGTCTCCTGGTTTTGTGTTTTTGTTTTTTACAGTGCGGGTCTCCTGGTTTTGTGTTTTTGTGTTTTTACAGTGCGGGTCTCCTGGTTTTGTGTTTTTGTGTTTTTACAGTGCGGGTCTCCTGGTTTTGTGTTTTTGTGTTTTTACAGTGCGGGTCTCCTGGTTTTGTGTTTTTGTGTTTTTACAGTGCGGGTCTCCTGGTTTTGTGTTTTTGTGTTTTTACAGTGCGGGTCTCCTGGTTTTGTGTTTTTGTGTTTTTACAGTGCGGGTCTCCTGGTTTTGTGTTTTTGTGTTTTTACAGTGCGGGTCTCCTGGTTTTGTGTTTTGTGTTTTTACAGTGCGGGTCTCCTGGTTTTGTGTTTTTGTGTTTTACAGTGCGGGTCTCCTGGTTTTGTGTTTTTGTGTTTTTACAGTGCGGGTCTCCTGGTTTTGTGTTTTTGTGTTTTTACAGTGCGGGTCTCCTTTGGTTTTTGTTTTTTTGTGTTTTTTTTACGGTGCGGGTCTCCTGGTTTTGTGTTTTTGTGTTTTTACAGTGCGGGTCTCCTGGTTTTGTGTTTTTGTGTTTTTACAGTGCGGGTCTCCTGGTTTTGTGTTTTTGTGTTTTTACAGTGCGGGTCTCCTGGTTTTGTGTTTTTGTGTTTTTACAGTGCGGGTCTCCTGGTTTTGTGTTTTTGTGTTTTTACGTGCGGGTCTCCTGGTTTTGTGTTTTTGTGTTTTTACAGTGCGGGTCTCCTGGTTTTGTGTTTTGTGTGTTTTTACAGTGCGGGTCTCCTGGTTTTGTGTTTTTGTGTTTTTACAGTGCGGGTCTCCGTTTTGTGTTTTTGTGTTTTTACAGTGCGGGTCTCCTGGTTTTGTGTTTTTGTGTTTTTACAGTGCGGGTCTCCGTTTGGTTTTTGTGTTTTTACAGTGCGGGTCTCCTGGTTTTGTGTTTTTGTGTTTTTACGGTGCGGGTCTCCTGGTTTTGTGTTTTTGTGTTTTTACAGTGCGGGTCTCCTGGTTTTGTGTTTTTGTGTTTTTACAGTGCGGGTCTCCTGGTTTTGTGTTTTGTGTTTTTACAGTGCGGGTCTCCTGGTTTTGTGTTTTTGTGTTTTTACAGTGCGGGTCTCCTGGTTTTGTGTTTTTGTGTTTTTACAGTGCGGGTCTCCTTGGTTTTGTGTTTTTACAGTGCGGGTCTCCTGGTTTTGTGTTTTTGTGTTTTTACAGTGCGGGTCTCCTTGGTTTTGTGTTTTTACGGTGCGGGTCTCCTGGTTTTGTGTTTTTGTGTTTTTACGGTGCGGGTCTCCTGGTTTTGTGTTTTTGTGTTTTTACAGTGCGGGTCTCCTTGGTTTTGTGTTTTTGTGTTTTTACGGTGCGGGTCTCCTGGTTTTGTGTTTTTGTGTTTTTACAGTGCGGGTCTCCTGGTTTTGTGTTTTTGTGTTTTTACAGTGCAGGTCTCCTGGTTTTGTGTTTTTGTGTTTTTACGGTGCGGGTCTCCTGGTTTTGTGTTTTTGTGTTTTTACGGTGCGGGTCTCCTGGTTTTGTGTTTTTGTGTTTTTACAGTGCGGGTCTCCTGGTTTTGTGTTTTTGTGTTTTTACAGTGCGGGTCTCCTGGTTTTGTGTTTTTGTGTTTTTACAGTGCGGGTCTCCTTGGTTTTGTGTTTTTGTGTTTTTACGGTGCGGGTCTCCTGGTTTTGTGTTTTTGTGTTTTTACGGTGCGGGTCTCCTGGTTTTGTGTTTTTGTGTTTTTACAGTGCGGGTCTCCTGGTTTTGTGTTTTTGTGTTTTTACAGTGCGGGTCTCCTGGTTTTGTGTTTTGTGTTTTTACAGTGCGGGTCTCCTGGTTTTGTGTTTTTGTGTTTTTACAGTGCGGGTCTCCCTTCATGTTTGGTTCTTCAGGCTCTTTGGGGCTTTCCGGCTGCAGAGAAACAATCTATGACGTTCTGCTGTTCTCTGACCCGTCGCTGAGCAGAGGGAACGCTCTGCCTTTGCTCAGAGTCGCTGGCTGATGCTCGTTTCACCAGCTCTGTTTTATCACTGCAAGCAGCGCTAAAATCAAAAGTCAATTTATTTCGGTCGTACTGTTTAAAATCTCTCTTCATAGTGGAAAACAAAGTGGAAACAAACAGTTTGTCGTTGTGCAATCGCAGCAGTTGTTTTCCTCCTTTTGTTTTGATCGCTCTATAGGTGGGTGACAGCAGTAGGAAAAGTGAGAGAACCGTCCTTCCTGTCTGAACTTTGGTAAATAAACTTGAGAAAATGTCAAGGCCTGGCTGTGGTCAGAGCGGCAGTGGAGCAGTGACTCACTCTGGGCGTGGTTTTGGTGTGTCTGAGCGAACCGGGCCTGTGCAGCGCCACGCTGCTGCTGCTGCTGCTGTTTCTGCGCAGCACCTTGTATGTACAGCAGATGCTGCCGATCTTTATCTCTCATTCATGGCGTCCAAGGAAATGTATCGTAAGCTGGTTAACAGTCAGTTTCTTGGTATCTACCAGGCAGAGATGAGCTGATAATCACCACCATGTGGCTCATGCAGCCACCTGCTGCCTTGCACTGTGGAAACTCAGGTAATGCTGCAATATTGCCCAATTCACTGCAAAAACACTAAATCTCACCAAGTGATTATAGATTACTTTATAGTTTAAATATCTTGGACACATAAAACCAACTTTTCAGCCAGTTGTATGAGCTTCACTTAAGTCAGTAATTATTTTATATTTATGGAAAAGTTCTGGTTCCATTGGCCGATTATTACACTTTTAACAAGACATTTTAAGTAACGTGAAGTAAAATAATAAAACAAGCATCTTTCATCTTATTTCAAGTTTTCTAAGGTATGAATAGTTTGATCTTGTTTTTGTTGTTCCCAAGCGTTCTCGTTTGGTTTCCAGTGAAAATATCTTAATACAAAATGAACTTTTCAGCAAAGAGTTTCTTTTTCATCAATCATTTCTAAATGTTTATGGAAAAGTTCTAGTTCCTCTGGCAGATTAGAACAAACGTCATGTTGTAAGAGAAGTGATAACTAGAACTGGGTTGCTAGGTAACGTGCTGGGCTCGGCTGAGGTTGCTAGGTAACGTGCTGGGCTCGGCTGAGGTTGCTAGGTAACGTGCTGGGCTCGGCTGAAGTTGCTAGGTAACGGGGCTAGGCTCGGCTGAGGTTGCTAGGTAACGGGGCTGGGCTCGGCTGAGGTTGCTAGGTAACGGAGCTGGGCTCGGCTGAGGTTGCTAGGTAACGGGGCTGGGCTCGGCTGAGGTTGCTAGGTAACGGCGTGGAATGATCTGCCGATGGAACCAGAACTTTTTCATCAACATTTAGGGTTTATTTGCTGCTCACACAGTAACAATCTGCTTCTATCTTTGCATACAAAGAGAAAAATCAAAGAATATAATTAAACTCTGTAAAAAATAAATAAAATTGACATGGAAATATAAACAGCATATAACTGCAGGAATATATAAAGTACATTTTCCAGGACATCTACACAGGTAAACCAGGAGGTTCTGGTCAGGAATACTTTCTATGGAATAAAAACAAACACAGAGCTGAAGGAAACAGCAGCTCAGGCCTCAGAAACCTCCAGAAAACAGAATCAGTGTGTCAGGAAAACTCTCGACAGAAAGACAGAAAACAATAAATTCATGTTTTATTTCTGCTCCAGATAAAAAAGTTCCCTTTAACCTGAAATCAAATGTTTCACAGTTTATAAATCTTATCAGGCTCACATTTAAACACTGATCAACACGGAGATGAATAATCAGACAGAGTTTGAGCCGAAGCCTTCATGAAGACAGAGCAGAGATAGTTTAAGGCCCTTTGGATGAAAGTGTGCAGCTTCTGACGCACCAAATCAGTCCAAGCCAAGTCTGCGCTTTTGGCTTCATTGATCAAGAAAGGCTTATAGCTTGTAGTTTGATTCACATCTGTCCCTGATAACCACAATGAGAAACCACAGACTTGGCAGCAGGAGGAAAGCTCTCTGCCCTGCCAGCACTTTTTACCACAAACTCTCAAACTGCCACGCCGAGCCTCCCGCTGCATCCACAATCAATGTGTTCTGAATACTAGATTCTGCAATCAACACACTCTCCATATTCTCTCCCTGAGGTGCCTCGCCGACATCAAAGCGGGAGCAGAAGATGGTGTGGTATCTCTGTGCGCCTGTGCCTTTCCCCCGTATGAAACAGCCCGGCTCTCAGCCTCGAGACACAGGCGGTGAGCAGCCGAGGAAATTTGATTTCACGAGCGCCACGTTACTACCCGGCAGGTAGGGCTGTGGTTTCTGCGTTTTGCAGGTTTTGCCTGCACCTGGTTGTGAGCTGATCACACCAAATGCCTCTGAAAGCCACAAGATCAGATACAGAATCCTGATGCCAAACATTCGAGTTGCTTTTATGGTTCTGAACGCAGAGAAAGTAGAGAAGAAGAAGAATCAATACTAATGTTTTGGTGGGAAAAATGTTAACTGTGAGAACAAATGTGATACTTTGATATTGATTCCAAATATTACACTGCAAAAGCACAAAATCTTTCCAAGGATTTTATGTTTGGTTTGTAGCACAAATAGTTGACTTGAAATAATATAAAACTGAAAGTAACTTTCCAGTGAGATTTATGATCTTGTTTTGGGTCATTAATTCCTTAATATGGATGAAAAACTTCTGGTTCTTTTGGCCGATTGTAACAAGTGAAATAATGACCGGAACTGGGTTGCTAGGTAACAGGTGCGGTTTTGCTGAGGTTGCTAGGTAACGGCGTGAAATAATCTGCGAATAGAACCAGACGTTTTTTTCATCAATATTAAGGGATTGTTGACTTAACCTGCTGAAAAGTTACTTTATTGTGTCTCTTTCCAAGATATTTACACCAGAAACTAAACCAGAAATACTTGGTAACATTTTGTGTTGTTGCAGTTTAAAAACTAAACGACTTAAAATCACATCGTTTGTGTCCGATATTTGGAACATATTCCTGATAAATCTCCTTTTTTATTATTATTAATTTAGTTTTTTATAGACAAAGTTTGATTTGCTAAATTTCAACCTCTCTAAATTGATGTTGTTGATTTTATAGACTTTTCTTCGATGTTTCCAAGAGTCTGAAAAAAACATACAAGAGAAAAATGTTGTAAATTACATTATTGTAGAAGTTTATTGTGGACATAGAAAAAATGTTTTCTAACAAAAATTTCAATGATTGTAGCAAAAAAACAAAAACATTTTTTTTTCCCATTACTCAACTTTTCATCAATATCAAGAAATGATTGTTGCCTTAAAACAAGCTCTTATATCTTGTGTAAAAGTGACTGAGTTATTCAAAGTATTTGATATATTTGCTTTACAAACTGGATGTTTTGTTTTCACTTTTGGTATAAAAGCGAATATTCAAAAAGTGTAGTTTAAGAGTTTGGTCACATTTTACTGAAACTTTTGCACCGATGTTTATTTGTAAAGGCTGAGAAAGCAGAGAGAGAAGCTGCAGCGTGAAAATCCCCGGCGCTCAGCATGGAGCCTGGAGCCACTCGCAACTTCGCTCTGCTTTTTGATCCTCACTCGGGTTTCACAATATATATATACACACCAGCAAAAAAAGACAAAAATCAACACAAATTGGCTTTTATCTTCTCAGGAGTTCAGCCAGAAACAGAAAAGCACATGAATGATGTTTTATCACCAACAGACTGGACTACTGTAATGTGCTTGAAAATTCTGGATAATCTGCAAAAGCAAAGCAGAAGCAGATGGGCGAACCGATGGGTTTTGATTTTACTGGTTTTATTGGTTTCAATCTCTGTGGATTCCTGCCTTTTATTATTCCGTCTCCCCTGAACTAATCCTCCATGTCGATGCTGCGATTGTAAAACTTCTGCAGCCTTTTCTATTTGCTTATTTGTTCTGTATGAATAAAGAATCAAACAAGTGGTTTTTTTATACTGTTTGAATAATCTGCAGGTTTTTATCCATAATTATAATTTTTGTTAAATGTTTTTCCAAAGCTTGTGCTGTTTTTAGCTGTTTCATGTTAAACGTAAAACCCCCTTAAATTTGACATTATCAGCCACTTTTTGAGGTTTAATTTGACTTTAATGTCTTATTTTCAACCCTTTACAGCAGGTGTGTCCAAAGTGCGGCCAGGGGGCCATTTGTGGCCCTCGAGCCGAGTTCTGGTGGCCCTTGATCTCAGTTTCAGAGCAGCTTAGATTTGGTTTGCATTTAAAAGCAACGTTAGGGAGAAATTCTCAAAAAGGCAATTTAACGTCTTACAAGGCAACACAAAGTATTCATCCAGGTTTTTGCTTTAATTTTAATTTATTTTAATGGTAAAATGGACAGCAAATATCCTGTGGTTTTTATTAATTTAAAACCAATCAAGAAAGAATCATAAAGCATAAATAGACAAAAAATAATCAACTTAAAAATGTAGGAAATGGTTTGTTTTAAATATGGCAGAACCTTTTCATGTTTTCAATCTACAATGATTGACAGAAATTTGTTTTTATTGTGAGTTTGGTTCAGATGTGAACAGATAAAAATTTTAAAAAATAGGTTTTGCAATTACATTTAAAAAGAAAAATGCAAAAACGTCTGTGGCTGGGTTGGGGCTGGGGTCTGATTTACAGTAGTTAGATGCTTCGCGATGCATTTCTTCTACAATGTTGAGCAACTTCTATTCACTTTGAACATAAAGTTGCTTCCATTCCCTGAGACAAAGTTACAGTTTGTCATATCAACGCAGAACCGATCATTTTCCATGCAGGCGCCTGATCAGAGATCTCTGGTTGTGTAATTCGATCTGTCTTGAGCAACGCGCCTCGCTGTCTTCACAGAGACCTCAGCGCAGATATGAAAAGCTCTTTCAAGGCAAAGGTGTGAAGAAATCAGGCTGAACTGCTGTCTGGGCGTATTTCTGTGTTTGTGGAGATGCTGACGGTTGACTCTAAATGCCAAGCGCATCTCAAACGCCTCAACATTCAGACAACCACACACCAATACAGTCACATACACTGTATAACAAGAAACAACCTGCTTTTCTCACTGTTGGACTTTAAATAAGACAAACTTCAGTTAAAAGTCCAATAAGTCTAAATGACGTGTTTGCTGAGTCTTTAGTTGTTTTGGAGGTTTGGTTGTTATTCTGTGTTTAGTTCCTGAGTGATTCCAGTTTGTTACGTTCGTTTCTTATCTAGTTTATTATTTAATGTTAGATTATTTTTCCTCCCTCGTCCTCTGTGCCTCTTTCTTTCTCTTTCTCTCCTCACACATCAAATTTATGGTAAAATACAGCTGGTTGAATTTTACCTTCTAAATACGGTAAAGATTCTGTCAACCACAACTCCCAGTATTTTACTGACTTTTTTTTACAGTGTCTTGTTGCACATTCACTCTCCCAGTATTTAACCACCTTTTCCTCATCCCTCCTCTCTGGTTCCTCCTGTTTTGCTAGATCCTGTTCCCTTTGCCTATCTCTGGTGTTTTTGGTTCTCCTCTGGCTCCCTGAGCTCCCACCGTTTTATTATTAAACTTTTATTATTAAACGGTTTCAGATGAGACATCATGGGAAAATCAAATGTATTCAAGCAAAATATGGAGTAAATTGTTGCTAATTCTTTGATACAACTTCCAGCTGGTATTTATCTGTTAGCATGTCATACAGCAACTGTTTTCAGTCAGAGGCGTTTTCACATTCGCTGCAAGACCGGCTGCAACTGGAAAGTCCTGCGAAGATATTTGTATTACAGAAGCTATAACAACATTTAAATAAAGGATAAATAAAGTATTTTGATTTATTTTAATTTATTTGATTTAGCTCATCTGCTCAAGCAGTTGTACACAATTTAATGATGTAAAACACTTTGAACTGCCTTGTTGCTGAAATGTGTCATTTAAACGTGACTATTAATGTTCAGATGGATTCTGTGTCTCAGAGTCAAACATGTTTCGGTGTGAAATGTTTAAATCAGCCACAGAATAAAAGGACAAAAACTGTGTGAGAAGTTGGCTGAAGCTGGTTCGATGTGTCATTATCTGTGCTGAACGGCCGCTCAGCGATGAAGAACAAATCGCTCTAAAGCCAGATTACAGTTTCCAATGAGAAAAAAAAATCCTGAATTTTGGTGACATTCATGTGCAAATAGATTTGTGCATAACATCTCAATTATTACAACTAATACTTTCAAACATAAGAATAAAATTCTCTAAAAGTTTTTTTAGATGGCTGAGTTGACTGTGGACTTTGCCACACTTTTTTCTTCCACTGAATTTTCCACTGAAATTGTTGGGTCCACAGCCTGACATTACTTGGCTCATCCTCCTGCTGCGTGTTGGTCACTGATAAGCTGCAACTCTGCATTTCTGCATAAAAAATAATTTACTACATAATATTTAACTGAACTTACATCAAACTCCTTAATCATCAAAAAATGAATAAATTAGTGTTTGAAATGCATCACTTTGAATGAAAGATAAGTGTAACTGAAATAAATCAATGTCTTTCTGAGTTTAATGAGATTAAAAAGCAAAAATAAAACAGAAAATATGTCAAATTTACTGAGTTTCTTCTTTTATATGCTTCTGATGTTGAAAAGTAAATGTAATTCACATGTTGGTGTTCAGTCAGGCACAGTTCAGCGAAACAGAAGCAGGCTTAACTTTAACCAAAATAACCTTAGCTACTCTTCAGATGAATTCATTTTGTCAATCTTGAAACATGGTAGCAAAACTCAAAACCCCCAAAAAACGAATAGTTTTGTTCACACAAAATCTAAAAATTTGAACAGCCACAATGTTCCCATTAGTGCCACATCATCCCGCGCCCAGCAGAAGTTGTGCATTAGGAGCGGTCTGTGATTGTTTCCTTTGTGTTCATAACAACCAGGAGACAGAGCCGATGTGCGGTGACGCATTTGTCGCCATCCCAATAAAGCCCTGTAATATTCCCAGTCAGGAAAACCAGAACAAATTAGGTTGTGCAGCGCTTCCAGTGTGCCATCGCTGTAAATCATCGTCATGGAACCGAGCATGTTCGACAAGCACGCAGTGAAACAACAGGGCCTGGGAGAATAATGTTTGTTCCCAAGCCTGGGCCACAAGCAGTGGGTGATATACTGTGAGAAGAGTCTCACTCACATCTAATTCTCACACTCTTATTGTATGTTGGAGGAAATCTGCTTCCCAACTATAGGTTTTGGTTTGGCCCTCATCCGTTTTCATTACAGGGTGTGAACAAGCATGGGGCAACACGGTGCGTTTGTTTATGGGGACTGTGTGAACGCTCAGAGACGCCGCGCTGAAACGCCACCCGGCCGCGGCCGGACAAAGAACGTCACCCAAACAATAAACAATTACGCACTTTTACTCCTGAAAGTTTCTCACACGCTAAACGAGAGGAAGAGACATAAATATGAATCTTTGACAAAACCAGAGGAGTTCAGTTGCATTCACACCAACTCTGTTTAGCTCACTTTAAAACGGCAATATTATTAAATTTGATTAAAATCTGTTTTTTTAAAAAGTATTTGTTAAAACAATGATAGTTTGTTATGAGGCAGATAATTTGTGAAAAGCTAAATCACCTCCGCCTCCTCTCTGAGCTAATACTGTAGCAAAAACAACCAATCAGAGCCAGGGGGCGGGTCTTAGCGCTGTCAATCATCCTCATGTTCTTAATGCTAAACATGATAATTGCAGAGAAACAATGTACTGTTGCAGAAAACCATTTAGGCTATGCTAGCTGGTGCTGGAGGGGACCAGCTAGTCCTCCAGTCCTCCAGCTGTCCTGCAGGTTTTAGATGAGCCACAGGTACAAAACACTGGAATGAAACAGCTTCATTAAATCCTCCTTGCGTCAATCAGATCAGATCTCCAGAGCCTTAATAACCTAATTATTGTATTCAGGTGGTGCAGCTGAGGCTCATCTAAAGGTTTCAGGGCACCGGTCCTCCAGGACTGGAGTTTGACACCTGTGGTCTATTCCAATCCTGTCAAACCCAGTTTCATTTTATCCAAAATCTGAATGTTCTTAAAGGGCCGGTTGCGCCAAAATGTTTTGATAAAATCCATTAAACAGTTAAAGTATTAATAAATAGCAGTTCCTCCAGGATTTTGTGATTGTTTTTGTGTCTTTTTGTAATCAAAGTCACAGTTAGAAATAGGAATTTTTCTAATATTTCTAAAAACGTCTGATGTTAAATGTGACTTTTTAACATCGATCACAGACTATAACTTGACATCATGTCACCCAATGTTTAATGTTTATGACCAATTTTGAGAAAAAATAGCAGTAAAATTTTTTTAAGAAGTGAGATCTATTGATTTTGTGTGAATTTTGTGGATTTGTGAAAAGCTGTTGTGACTTACTGATGAGTTTTGGAGGGCCACCTGAACAGCTACGGCGGGCCAGATTTGGCCCCTGGACCTCATGTTTGACACGTGACCCATGCAGCTTCGTTCGTCTGATGTAAACATGGAGGACGGGGGAAGCATCTTAATTCATCAGTTCATTTTTAAAATAAAAACTTTCTGTTTCTTTGGTCTTTAAAGAATTTTGAATTACCTTGAATGTCAGTGGTTCTAAAATTAAACTTGTTTCCTTTGAGAAAATGGACGAATTATTGATAGATATTTTGAGTGATTAGGACTTAAACACCTCTCAGGACAATATTGCAGTTGGTTAATTCAATCAAACTTCTAAAATGTGAAAATGTGTGAGACTGAAACAAAAAGTGAAAGAGAAAAGAGAAAGAGGAAGCAAAGAGAGCGAGCACAGAGGAGGAGAAGCAGAGTTGAGCTCAGCAGTTGGATATCCAATCTGTGTTCCCTGACTGAAACCATCAAAGCCGGAGGTTTGGAGACCCAAAAGTCGGCTCAGTCTCCCAAAAAAATCCCACAGCCTTTAAGGGGTTGCCAAACATTTATTTGTTTTGAATTAATGTAATTAACCCCCCTCTTCTCCCCGGGTGTCACACAGAAGAAGCAAGTCGCAGCAAAAGGATTACAAGAGCCGGGCTGGCAGAGCGGCTCGCCGATTCCATATCACTGGGATTTATTTTATTTTGCTTCGACTTGACATGTAAATCGTCCTGTGACAGTTTTTAAATACACATCAGCAGGCAGTAAAACAGATAAACTGCAGATGAGTAGAAATAAAACACATCTGCTGCGACGGCTCCTGCATCCAGTTACAGTTCATTCACTAAAAATGTCCTTTTTACTATGAACATTTTACTTTTACTTGAGTAATTTTATTATGAAGTATAATTACTTTTAAGCAAGTTTTTATTGAAAAAAATCTGATTTGAAAATAAAATAATTTTGTTATTTATATGAATTATTGTAATTTTGATCTTTAAAATACAAAACTTTCCACTTAACTTTACATTTTGTTCCATCTGATGTTGTAATTTTTAATTATTAAATGATTGATGATTTGATCAGTTACTCAGTACTTGAGTAAATGTTTTACCAAATACTTTTTACTTTTACTTGAGTACAAATATGTTGAAGTATCGATACTCTGAGTATCATTGTTTGCTTCTCAGCTTCCTCTGCTAGTTACATAAATTACTTTTAGAAGTATTTTTACTTGGTTGTACTTTCTACTTTTACAAACCAGTTTTAATCAAAACTTCACCCGACACACAGCAGCAGGTTATGTTAAAGTTTTATATTGACAAAAACTCATGTAGAAAAATGTTTTTAAATTATTATTACGTTATTTTATAATGATGTTTTTGTGAATTATTTTCATTTTGATCTTTAAAACACCAACATTTCGGCATAACTTTAGATTTTGGTTGATCTGATGAGACTTTTTACTTTTACTAGAGTAAAAATATGTTGAAGTATTTTTACTCTGAGTATTTTTGGATGCTCTCCCTCCTCTGCCATGATGCTTCTAGATTTGTTACAATTTTTAAAACCTTTTTCCAAACATTGTCCCCATCATGAGTGTTTAAGCTCAGTCCTTCTGTTTAAAGAAACTCGGCCCCCTGCTGTCTTTTAAAGCCGATGCTAATGCAGATCCTACAGCCATGCAGCCTGTTTTAAGAGGTTTTAAAGGAGCCTTTAGTTTGGATCATAAAACTCACCCAGTCACAAACAGGCTGTTTAAAAGTCAGTTCAGTGGATAAGCCAGGTTTTCTCAACCCTGGTTAATCGGCCTCCCAAGCGGCCCGGAGTCGTAACTCTTCTGGCGTCAATAACATCTCATGCGACACAAGTCACAGCAAAAAAATGATGTGTAAGTATGTCCTACATTAGCCTTCCAGCCGTAGTAAAATGGCCCATAAATCCAGGGGTTTACTGTTTCATACGCCACATCTCCATTCATTTGCAGAGAAAAATAAATAAAAAACTGAAAAGTATTGAAAAGATTTAGTGATCAAACCCAGATGTGAAGCCTGGAACGGCTGAATAATGCGCTTTCTCATTCTGGGTGAGTGTGAATTCTGATTTCTGATACAAAAACACAAAACAATCTTTATTTTTCTCTTGTATGAAAAGACAAAATGAGCTCAGTTTGACTCTCATGTGATTCCTCTGGCTGAGGCTTTAAACTGAAGCAAACTGAAGCGGCTGCGTCGTGTCATTAGTTCCCTTCATGCTCCTCAAGAGGTCAGTCTAGTTCCCTCTGCCAGCGCAGAGCGGCCGCCTGACCAGCAAGGAAACAAACCGCCGTCTGGCCAACAAACGCCAAACCTCTGGAGAGCAAAATGCTTCTTTAGGTTTCACTTCAACAAAGATTAAATACATTATAAACATACAGTACGTGTGGAGTTTTATAAGTTTAATATGTTTTTTTGTCAGTTTCTTACTGGCTGCATTCAGAGATGTTTGAGTAACAAATAACCAAAAGTCATAAGAGTAAAAAGGATTTTTTTACTCAAGTAAGTAAAAAAGTTTTATTAGATGAAATAAAATGTAAAGTTATACAGAAATGTTGGTATTTTAAAGATCAAAATGAAAATAATTTATGTAAATATTATAATAAAATCACAAAATCAGACAAAAAATAATCTAAATCTTTTCTTTTTTTCAATATAAAACCTATAAAATGTTAACAAACTGCTGGTGAGTCTGGTGAAGTTTTGCTTAAAACAAGTTTGTTCTTCATGACTCAGGTAAGCTGAGTAAATGTAACTAGTTACTAGTCTAGTCTAGCAGCATAATGTCCTGATTATCAGCTCATTTTATTGTTTTGAGTTTTTAAAAAATCTCCAAATTCAGGTTATTAACTCAGTAATATTTAATGAAAGTTTGAAACGAAACTAGAAATGATTCACTGGGTTGGGATTTTTTACAATAACAGTAAAACCTTTTAAAACTGTAAACATTGGTTACTTGTCAGCTTCTTTGGCTTATTGTTCAAATGTGTTTTTTAAAATATATTTATTGATAAAATAAATAAGAATTTGGCACATTTACTGTATCAAAATAAAACAACTAGTTTTCAGATTATTTTGGATTGGATTTAACAAACAGTGGACCTGCGTTTGGGGGCCACACAAACTCAGTCAAAGGGACAACAGTGGCCCCTGCGCCACACTTTGGACACCTCTGCTTAATGTAAAAAAAAAAAAGAAAATGTAACATTTACCCCAAAAACCGCCAATTCTATGTTACATTTTTATTATTCCTAATAAAAATATATTAAACATTTATTATTTTCCTTCCAGCCCAGAATCATGAGCATCCAAAAAATCCCAATAAATTACAATTAAATCCTGTGGTTGAAACACAAGACAATGTGAAATAGTTCAAGGATTACAAATTCGTTTGACAGGATAATAAGTTGATTTGGAAATTATTTCATATTTTTGTCCACCGACTCTCATTTCCATCGTTAAAATAAAACTTCAAATTACAAACCAAATTGTTTCATTGCAGATGTTTGTTTGTAAATCTGTGGGTCTGATCTTGAATCCCTCTTTCTCCGACTGAATGGGGCTGTGTGGAAACACACACACACACACACACACACACACACACACACACCCACTCCCCAAACCTAAACAATGATCCATCACAGGAATCCACATCCTCCTCCCGGCCACATCAGTCCCGCTGCTGCGGAAAAACCGATCCCAGAATCGGCTGCTAACCGTCAACTGCAGGACTGCGAGCCGCCTACTCACCACTAGAAAGAAACCGCTGTGGATGCGAGCATTTAATAGGCCTGCCATCAGCCCAAATGGAGGCTCAGTTTGCCACTGCTCTGATCTCCCTGGGTTGGTGACATCTTTTCTTTTCTTTTGCTATGAAATAAAAACAAACCGAAGAAGAGCGAACACAATGGAGGACACTGGAGGCTGTAATTTGGATTGTGCTTTAGTTTTGATCCTTATTGTAGGTGAGCGGCACAGCTGTCACTGAGGTTTTTAGTGTGTGTGGCAGCTGAGTTTTACAGAGTGTGTGTGCTTTCATGTAGGTCCCTCCCACAGAACACATGCAGCTACTTTAACTGGCTGCTGGCACACGTTTACACAGTTACTGCTTTACAAGCTCAGATACAACCAAACGCAGGGATAAATTATTCAAATAAAACCTAACGCAGGTTTATCACTGCAGGAATATGAACAGAGTAGTTAGAAATTATACTCCAGTTAGAATGGGACGACGTCAACATACTTTTACTCAACCGTGCATGAAATTATGGATCATCATCAGACGCATCAAAATATAAAGTTAAGTGTAAATCTTAGTGTTTTAGGACCAAAATGACAATAACTCATATAAGTAACCAAAAATAACTAAAATAATGGTTTTAAATCAGTTTGGTTTTTTTTAAATAAAAAAACTTCAGGAACTTTAACGGGAACTGCAGGTCTGAGTCTGTTTCTGGTTAAAACATGTTTGATTTTCATTCAGTGGGAAGAAAATCGACAAATTTTATTCAGGTAAAAGTAGAAATACTGCATAACAAAATTACTCAAGGAAAAGTAAAAAGCAGCAATTCGAGTGATGAGTAACTGATAAAAACATCATTTAATATGAAAAAATCACATAAAAATTTAAAGCTGCGTGGATATTGTGGTATGTTAAAGATAAAAACACTTCATATAAAAATCATTATAAAATCTAACCAGCTTATTTACAAATCAGCTGTTTCAATACAAAACTTATGAAACTTTAAGATAATCTGTATGTGAGGTGAAGTTTTGCTTAAAACAAGTTTGTTCTTCATTTCTCAAGTCAAAGTAAAACATTCATGATAGTAAAAATACTCCTAAAAGTAATTTTTTCCCCAAAAAGTCACTTAAGTGTAGCTGGTTGCCATGGAGCTGAGTTTCTTTGCTGCCTGTCCTTCAGTTTGCGTCGCTGCGGACTCGACCACCCACAGTCTCTGGCCTGCTCCCATCACAGACCTCATACTGGACCATCTGCACGGATAACTCCAGTAAGAAAACCCAGTTACAAAGACGTTTCCACATTTTCCAGCCTCTTAGCAAACGAGTAAAGATGGGCCCGCCTGAAATAAATGTTGAGATTTGCCTCAGTTGCAGCTTTAAACTTTCTGGTTTCATGAAAGGTTGGGAAAGACAACAGGAGTGAAGTCAGATCACCAGAGAGCAAATGTGGATTTGCTGCTAAAGCTTTGCTTATCTAAGGCCTTTAAAATACACTGAAAAAGAAAAAACTAAATGAAAAAGAAGCTGAAATCACTAAAACACATTTTATATCAACTGACTATAATTATTAACCCATCTCCTCAATCCATTAAGTATCTTAAGTTTTCTAATAATCTATAAATCTATAAATATTTCATAAATACTAATACGTAGTTGACATGTTACATCACACTTTCATAAACTTTCTGACCGCCATCTTGGCAGGCGGTTGCTATGACAACAATGAACAAACAAATAGCTCTCACCTCGTTCCTTATGAACAGGTACATTAAACTTTTATTTATCTTAGTATAATAAAGGGGGGTGGAGAACTTTGTTTTTACTGGCGACGCCCAAAAAATCATGTTTTATTTCATGAACATGCTAACAGCGCAGCCGCTAATGTTAGCTAATGCTAACATCTGCGCTAATGCTGTATGTTTAGCACTGAGATGCTATTTTTCACTGATAGGCTAACTCCTTTTAGCACAATTCGACAAAAACAACAGTTTTTCCACCAGAAGCAGAAATGAACTCACGGCAGGCCGACAGGAGCCGCTGTGTTTGGTGTTTATGTGTCTCAGATTTACCGGTGTACCAGAAACAAGCAAATTCAAAGGTTCCAGGCAAAACATCTAGCTGGAAAAAAATTAATTAACTGCTTTTTAATAGATTAAAAGGGTTGAAAATATATCAAATTACTACATTGATATTAACGCATTAAAGTCCCACACCTAATGATATTATTATTACTGTTATTGTTATTAATTTCTTCAAAGGCTTCGGTGAATGTCCTGTTTCCCTTGCCTTGGGCAGAACCAGGATCGGACAGAGGCAGGCCTCTCCGGCTGCGGCGAACACACACACCACTAATATCAGGTTGGTTCTGCAGAGGAGAACAACAGCAAGGCCACACTAACCAGACAGCTGAAGCTTTCTGCTTCAAAATGTACGAGAGATGGGATGACCTCTGAAAAGCATAAATGACACAGAGTCTCTTAAGGTAATCATCAGAAGATCTTGGAATATATTTTGTAAGGAAAAATACATTAAAATAAATGGAAAATCATTGCTTGATTAACACATCAAATCTTGCCAATATTTTGGGTTTAACTTCTAGCGCAAACATCTTCGCACACTTGAAATAGGACAAAACTAACTTGCAAGTAACTTTTCAGCAGGACATAGGAGTTAAATAATAACTCCTTAATATTGATGAAAAAGTTCTAATTACACTGGCAGATCAATTCACACCGTTGCCTAGCAACCGCAGCCAAGCCAGCCCGTTGCCTAGCAACCCCAGCCAAGCCCAGCCCGTTGCCTAGCAACCCAGTTCTAGTTCCACTGGCAAATAATTTCATTTATAACTTGGGAAAAACATGTTGCTATGAATGAAATAATCTGCCAGTGGAGCTAATATTAATAATCCAATATGATAGAAAAGTTACTTGTAAGATGATTTAGGCATTTAGTCATTTTAGTAATAAAATTATTCAAGTTAATGGAAAGAGTATAGCTTAATAAAAACATTTCTAAAAGTAAATTTTTTAAAAGAAAAAAGTTCCTCCAGTAAATGTAACTAACTCTGGTTGGACGACCCTTCGACCCAACGCCACCATGTCTTCATTGTCTGCAGCTCTGCAGCATCTGCTGTCTGGACTTCAGCTCCGTCTGCTTAGCAAACAAAAATGCAGCTTTTTCTGAAACCAGAGTGTTTGTGCATCATTCATTCACACTTTTGGAAAATGGTCTCAGTGAAATGTAATGACTAATTTAACTATCCACTAATAACTTACAGCTCTGACTTTCAGATGACGTTAGTAATGTGATTAGTAAAGTAACGGGGCAATGATGGGAACTGGTATCACAATTCGGGGGTAAGAATGTGTAATAGGAAAGAGTCGGGTCGCTTTGTGGCTTGTAAGCGTGTTGGTTTAGGTCTCATACAAGAAGCTTTAAATAGCAGCCACGTTGCCTCCACACAGGCAGATTATTCTCTTTTTAGCATTTTGCTTCGTTCTGTGGTAAAAGGCACTTGTGCATGTGTCTGACGGTGTGTGTGTGTGTGTGAGTGCGTGTGTGTGTCTGACATTCGTGTGTGTGTGTGTGTGTGTGTGTGTGCGAGTGCGTGTGAGTGTGTGTGTGTGGGTGTGAGTGCGTGTGTGTGTCTGACAGTCTGTGTGTGTGTGTGTGTGAGTGTGTGTGTGTGTGTGGGTGTGAGTGCGTGTGTGTGTCTGACAGTCTGTGTGTGTGTGTGTGTGAGTGGGTGTGAGTGTGTGTGAGTGTGTGTGTGTGTCTGACATTCTGTGTGAGTGTGTGTGAGTGCGTGTGAGTGTGTGTGTGTGTCTGACATTCTGTGTGAGTGTGTGGGTGTGTGTGTGTGTGTGAGTGTGTGAGTGTGTGTGTGTGTGTGTGTGTGAGTGTGTGTGTGTGTGTCTGACATTGTGTGTGTGTGTGTGTGTGAGTGCGTGTGGGTGTGTGTGTGTGTGTGTGTGAGTGTGTGGGTGTGAGTGTGTGCGTGTGTGGGTGTGTGTGTGTGAGTGTGTGTGTGTGTGTGTGTGTGTGTGCAAGGAACGAGGAGTGAATGGCTTGGCTCCACATCAAAGGCCCATGCGAGTCTCTGCATTAACGAGGCCCTTTGTTTCCTGCCTCCCAGATTACAGCACGGTTCTCCCTGTGTGTTTGTGTGTGTGGGTGTGTGTGTGCATGTAGGTGTGTGTGTAGGTGTGTGGGTGTGTGTGTGACTAAATTAGTGGAGGGCAAAGTAACCTGGACACTGAAGGCCAGGGTCTGATCCTCCTCCTCATTTTCTTCATCCAGTGTAACCAAAACCGTGTCAGTTGAAGCAAACAGCACATTCTCAGCCGTTTATTCTCTCCAGTTTTAAACTATTAGACTTTCTGCTGATGCATTATATATTACATTAACTATTCTGTGTTAACTTCTTAAACCACCTCCTCAAGCATTTTGAGTTTCTCGCGATTCATTGGACATATACGACCTTCGCAGAATTATCATTGGTAATTGTTAAGTTTGTGTTATGATAAACCAGAATGCTCAACATTTTATTGGGTTTTTATGTGAAGTTGAAGGAGAGGGAAGCATTGTTTTCTGTTCTTGTTTTGTTTTTGCTGTTCATATTAATTTAAAAACCTAAAGATTAAAGTATTCAGCTTCCATGAGTCGATACTCATGTTTGATTACAACTGAAAATCTTTTTTTGTGGTATGTTTCTATGAGCTTGAGGCTAAAATTTCTGCACATTTTGCTTTATAAACTAACTCAAGCTTGGATGGAAGTGTCTGTAATGACTAGCATTGGTTTTAACTGTCAGGTTGTCAACATAACAGGCTAAAAGTTTAGTACATGATATGTAAAAAAATGAACGCAGTGATTTGCTAGTAATTGTCAACTAGATAACAAAGTCAGAAAAAGATTTTAATTAAAAAACATAGTACAGGAGAGGGAACTAGCTCAGTTATGCTAGCTTGACTCTGACAACCTCAACATGTAGATGTGCTGCAGATTTCTGTGTTTTGATTCAGTTAAAAAATAAAATAAGGGAGAAGAGGCTCTCCAAACCAAGCCTGAGAAATCAACAGTATCGCAGGTGTAAATTAGCTAATCAACCACCTCTGTTCACACAATCACTGCTTAATAATCACAAAAGAAACATGTCTTCTGGTGTTGAATCCTGATGCATAAAGAGGTGTTGTTGTCAGTTGCAATGGCAGCGAGTCTATGTAGCGTAGCGGACGCAGAGAGCGTGAAAAAAGAAGAATATAAGTTTAGAGTTATTCTTCAACAGTTTCTGCGCTATTTTTCCTCTGCACTAAATTAAAAACAGCTACATCTCCAATCTACCACGACAATGTTGCTTTGGACGGAAAGGAAAAGAATCGGGTTGCCCTCCAGCTTGGTTCGCATGTGTAAAATCTACATATAAAAAAATAAAATAAATTCCCTTCTCCCCCACCGCGGTGGTTCCTACCCTCTGAGCTCGGGTCCTCTACCAGAGGCCTGGTTCTCCAGAGGGTTCTGCAGTATCTTTGCTGTGCCTAGAACTGCACATTTCTGGACTGAGATGTCTGATGTTGTTCCTGGGATCTGTTGTAGCCACTGCTCCAGTTTGGGGGTGACTGCCCCGAGGCAATATATATTCTCAGAAAGAGTCGTCAGTTTGTTCTCAGCGCTCCTTCCTTGTGTTTGCCTCATGTTGGTCCTGTTGTCCCTTCGTCCTTCAGAAACTCTGGATCTCCCAGGAAACGGCTGGGAAGCTCACCTTTGACCTGGGAAGCTCACCTGCTTGCAGCTCCACCTCTCATCCTGGACAAAGAGCAGAGAATCAAACGACTGGTCCATATTTACATTTATTTTAACTTTATTGTCATTGCTGGAGTGCAGAGAAAAATTACTAAAAAAGTAAATTGTGTATATACATATAGATATATAAAAGTGTTCCTGGTGCAAGCAAGGGAAAAAACACAAGCTTCTTCAGAGGAGCCAAAAATTACACTGAGTGGCTCTTCTCCAACAAACATATTTTAAAAAGAATCCGTCCAAGAAATTACTAAAAATTACCAGGAAAGAGTAAAAATAAAGTTGGTAAAACAGAATCAGGAACCGAGTAACTGATCCAAACATCAATCAATTAATATTTAAGGTTTCATGTAAGTTAGAATAGAAACAATTAATTTAAATAACATAATTACAACATATAACAAAACCAGATGAACATTTTCCTTTTTTTTTTCAAAATGAGAAATTTTAACAAACATATTTATTCTCTGTGATGCAGCAAAGCTGATTCATGGGGTTTTTCCTGCAAAGGACTTTTCATTGAAAAACCTCCAGAGACTGAAAAACGTCCAGAACGCTGCTGCTCAGATCCTAATGAGAGAAAAGAAACATTAACAGATTGTATAAATGTCCATCACAACAAGAACTCAAAGTAATATCTGCCTCCTCTCAGTCTGAGTCAATGAAAACAGACCATCCTGTCCTGGCAGCGTTCATCCTGCCAAAGTGAATCCAGCTTCTTTAAATCTGCACGATTCTTTGTCTATTTTCCGCTAAAGTCGAAAAAACACAATTTTCGCAGTTTACGTTGTTTCCATTAAATAAGAGATTAAAATAAAATCGTGCGTTAATAAGACAAGTCACTAAAAATCATGACAGTCTATGGTGACGACGCAAATACTGCCAATCAGCCAATCAGAGGAGACGTCGGTGTCGTATTGAGACGTTGGAGCGACAAGCTCCGCCCACTTGGCAGCGGCACTTAGGGGAAATTATATTCGGCCATTTTACCGAAGAGCGATGGATTCAACACGCTGGAATGACTCAACTGTTCAGGAAGTGTGACGCTCAGGTGGAGTCAGCTGCACGTCAACAACAAACCATCATCCTGCTGCTTCCTGTCGTCTTCTTCGTGGTTCCGCCAGTGGTCATATCCGGCGGTTGATCATGTGACTTGTGTGATGTGTAAAAAGCGTCGATAAGAAAAACTCTTCATTCTCATGTTTTAGCTAAAAACATGAGTTTTTGTGGAAATTGGTGTTTTCATTCAGTGAATTTACTTTTTTGTAATTTCAACTTGCAGCATTTTATGGTTAATGGCAGCGACAGGATTGAACCAGCAACCTGGAGGGACTCCTACCTACTGCCAGGCAACACAGTTACAGGAAAGTTGCTACATTATTTTTCTCTAAGTCCCAAACATCAGTTTGTCGTGATCTGCTGGGATTTTTGTTTATTGTGATGCTTAAACTCGGGATGCGCCACTTTTTTTCACTTCTGGTATTAAAACAGAGATCAGGTTCACAGAGAAACAGCTGAATTGACTTCAAACGTTTCTTTTTTTAAAACACAGACATAAATATACTTAATTACAAACTTATTTTATGATTTAAATACACAAATATCTTAACAAGCCTGAGCTAACATGTGGAAACAACGTTCATTTGTTGAGTCACCCAATTGAATAAATAATAAAGAACCTAAAACTGACAGTAACTACAGGTTAGGTGTGAAAAAAAGAAATGGCCACACCTTCTGTCAAATGGTTCAGAAAGTGCAAATAGAAATTATAAATATAATGTAAATATAATGTAGATATAATGTAGTAAAGCATGACATGGCTCTTTTCCAAAACCAGATGTCTTGTATGCACAAAGCATAGAAATACACTGGATAGATCTGTCTTCATGGACCATGTAGAGTTTTTTCAGATCAGGATCCATGCAGATGTTAATTTCAGTTCATCTCCATTTTAAACGACTTGATGTTGTGAGAACTTTGGAAATGATCCGTTTTCTGCCTCATGCTGGAGTTTGTTGCTGCTTCAGGTCTTTTCTACTTTCACACGTTCTGTTAACATTTTTATCACAACTGGACAAGCCCAGATTTTCCTCAATTTAATGCATTCTTCTTCAGACAAAGTAATTGTAAACGCTTTAAAAGTTTTAAATACCTGAGGTATTTGTTATTTTTATTCCAAATGTTTTTTGATTTCATGAACTCAGTGCACTTCATTATAAAGCTCTTTCACAAAAACAGATTTCTTTTCCTTTTGATAAATGCAGGTAATACATTTTTCATTTTGTTTCCTTTTTACAGATAAAGATAATAACATAAAAAGCCAGATTTCAGTTTGCAGACGTTCACAGGTACATTTGAAATAAGACCAAACTAACTTTTCACCAAGTTATATGAGCTTGTTTAATATTGATTACATAGATTATTTCACTTATTACAAGACATTTTCCCCATGTTATAAACAAATTAATCTGTTGATGGAGTTTATTTTTAACTGTTAATTGAGTTTCTGTTTGTATGTGTCTGTGGTTGTTCTGTGTTTATATGAAGAACAAAATACTTTAATAAATAAATGTTAAAAAACATTAACATGCTCCTCTGTGCAGCTCCACTAATTTAATGCAGCATGTTCTGGATATTCTCTACTATATCTTATTGCTGATTTGTTTTGTTTGCCACCAGAAAAAAGTTAAAATCTTCCTAATTTTAGACGTTGAGTTTGAGTCGAAGTGTTTGCGTCCACTGATCCTCCACAGAAGAGCAGCAGAATGTTTTCAAAGCTCTTCTCCTCCGATGTTTATGTTTGTTGATTTCATCCCCAAAGCCCACTGCAGATCTGTGGCATCACTCATAAATGTTTGATTAGGAGTTAACGAAGAGGTAAAGCAACGGCATTCTGCTAAATCAAAAGAGACAGATTCAAATCAGCAAACACGTTATTTTCCACGCGACACTTCTTTAAAAATGTCTGCCTTTTTGCTGAGCTGTGCAGCAAAAGCTAACAGTTGATTAAAACTTTCCTTCACTGATTCATTTCTAGATGCCTTCTGCAACCTTTCTTGAAGGTGATTTTTTCACTACTGAGTGTAAACTTTCTAAATTACTATCAGAAATGATTCAAAGGTTTTCAGTTCACAAATTCAGTGGCATCCTGTCTGTAACCTATTTGTGTACAGGTTGCATCCCAAAAAGAAATACAAATGTTAAGTTTCAAACGTGGCTCTCTCAGAAGGTTCAAACTGTTTTTAATAAGACAACAAGCAAACCACACTATTCAGAAATGTTGGATGCAGAAGTTGCGTTTGCCTCCAAACGTTTAAAAACAGCTAAACATAAATCATCCAAAGTGAACGCATTGGCAGACACGTTTTTGATTTCATTGATAGAAACTTGGATGGTAAGTCAAACTGGCGAGGAGGCTTGTGGATGCTGCCTTGGAGGACATGGTTTTGATTGTAGGAAAACTACCAATAAAAAGCACACAAGTGGTTCTAGTTAAGAGCTGTTTGCTTGGATGTGGCTTAACCCCAATGAAAGGACATGATTTAATTACTCTGCAGCTTTAATGCGCCTGATGTTGCTTTAGAATGCACAGTGTGTAATCTTTTTTTTTAACCAACTGTGATTCATCTTTAAAGGAAAACATGTTTCCAAGTCTACTGCTTAAGGAGTGGAATGGTCTTTTCATATTCAATGGTGCAAACGAATTTACACCAGCATGCCCACTTTAAAGAAACTTGTCTCCTGTTTTCCTGCAGCATGATTATCAGTTTCTTACACAACTTTTGTTTTGTTGTTACCTGTAGAGCATTATGTTTTTGCAGATTACAAGGTCTTTAAAGCAGGAAATACAACATGCCACACAAAAATAGGGTGGACTTTCTTCAATTGCCACAAACAAAAACATAAACTAAATAAACCGAAAAGATTTACGAGCCTCTTCAAATTTATTGCATATGCCATTTAAAACCTTTCCCCCACCTTAAACTGGTTTGGGAATAAACAAGCTATCAAACTACGATTGTGTCCCAAACAATTTATAACAGTTGCAGGTAATCTAGCGTATCTTTCTCTTGTCATTTTGATAAGTCATGGAGATAAAAGTCTGTAAAATAAATTTAGAAATGCCATCAACCATTAAATCTATTTAAGCCATAGTGAAACATTTTCAATTTACTAAATTAAGAATAGCTTTTTTATTAGCATAACTACATTTAACTGATAATTAGGATAATTTTGCTCGCTAGCAAGGTTGACGTTTGCTAGCTGTGGCTAATTTAGCTGAATCTGGATACAAACGTTTTGAATATTCTGATCTTCGTCATGGTAACAACTACCGCTAAAATTCATTCTTCATTCGCAACGACAAGGTTAAGAACCTTACCTTGCTAGCCAGTTTGACTTTAGTTTTAGCGCCATTGCTAAGCTAGTCAAAGCAGGATAAAAAACATTCTGACATGTTTAAAAGCATTTTCTCTAACAATCTCATCTGAGCTGTGACCTTAGTTAGCAACAGCTGCTTCAGGGTTAAGAACCTCCCATTGCTAGCATGTTTGACTCTAGCTTTAGCGCTGTGGTAAGCTAGCTAAATCTGGATACAAACTTTATATTCTGGGAGCGGTCATGTCAACATTTTCTCTAAAACTGCTCCTGTATCCTTCACTAGCAACGACAGGCTCATAAGAAGCTTGGCGTTAGCGTTAGCTGCTTCGCTAAGCTAGTTAAAGCTGGGTAATTTTTTTACTATCATGAGATCTAATTGTCCAAACTTAACTGGGGTAAGTTTTTTACAAGCTTTACCTCAAAATGTAATTATATATGTGTCTTTCTTTTTGTGAACAATTTTTAAACATTTTATTGTATTTGAGTTTTTGCTTTTAATCTCATGGGCTACAAATATATTTAGTACTTTTTTTCTTCCTTATTTATCTTTTGAAACACTTTATAGCTACTGCTTAAAAATAATTCTCATATTTAATGTCTCTTACGTTTCGTGTAACTTTACTCAGTTTGACTTGAACAACTAAATATAAACATTAAGCTAATTGTCAGGGTTTTTTTTACCAGAGGAACCACAGCCATTGTTTTTTTTCAGACACATGACTTGCTCTGTATCTCCGACTGTATGTGAAAACCCGTCCTGTGGGGTCGCAGCAGCACAGCGTCTTCTCGTTTCTTTTTTTTCTTCTCGTGTTTTGTGCAGGATGCTTATCGTTTCGATCTCCTCTTGTTTCCTTTTTTGGCCTTTCCTGTCAACACTGGCAGAGCCGTTTGATGTCACAGACGATACTCATTAGAGTCAGAGATAAAAGATGATAAGAAAGGATGCATGTTGTGTTGAACAGAAACAGCTCTGATAAAGCTGGGTTATTTAAAGGTAAACTATAACTGATCAAACCACGAAAGCCTAAACAAGAAGAGGAAAAAGAGAGAGTGAGAGACATTAAAAAGCAGAAATGTTTGCGGTGCAGGGTCTTTATGAGACACCTTGAACAGAGAGTGTGTTCATTGCAGAATTTCTGTTTCACATCAGATGTGCGACGCCTCAGGTGAACCTGTGCGGCCACGTGATCAACGTCTGCAACTATCAGTGCAGATTTTCACTTAAGATCAGAGACGCAGCTCTGGAAAAAAAACAGCTGTCTATATTTAATCAAGACGAATAAACAAGGAGTTTAAACAACTCATTTATAATTTAGATTAGCATACATTAAAAACGCTCATTTTAATCTTTTTATTAATATGCATCAACGATATTGTATAAATATGCAGTTTTATGCAAATACCGTGCCCGTTTTCTGTTTGTATTTAATTCTGTTTCCCAGCTGTGGATCATCATTCTCATTCAAGGCAACAGACTCAGATTAAGTCGAATATTAAGTCACAGCATGGGAGTGTATAAATATTTCTCAATTAAAAACTCTGAAGACCAGCTACTGTATCGGCATTAAAAATGCATCGGCGTTGGGAGGAAAACAGGGGAAGGCAAGTTACGAGTTTGATAAGACATCAGAACTTCAAGTCTACATCTTTGAACTGTGTTTTCTTTTCCATCTTTCCCTCCTCCAATCAAGCAGCTGCAACGTCTAGCACTTTTTAGCTGTTTGGAGGCTGTTACAAAATCTGGGGGATGTAAGGACCAGCCAAAACATGCTGTGCCTCTGTTATTCATGCCTTCTGATGTTTTTTCACAGAATGTCCTACATTTTGCTGCTTCTTGCGTGAGCTGCCACTTCTCTGTTGATGCAAATGAGGAGTTTTGTTCCACAACGTGAGCGGTGTGACAGGCGACTGCTGAAAAATGACTGAAAAAGGGGCTGAACTGTAGAAAACAGTCGCTGCGACCTGATGGAAATACACCGAAACGTTCGATATCATTCTGAACGAGAGATAATTTAATTTTTACAACAAAGCTGAAGAAATGGGAGCGGTGTCGCCACATCTGCATTGAATGAAACGTTCAAAGACATTTTCTCGGTTTTAAAACTTCATTTTTTGTTGCAAAACCACAAAATCTTGGTTTAATTTCTAGTGCAAATATCTTGAAATGAGACAAAACTAACTGACAACTAACTTTTCAAAAAGAACTAGAAGCTTGTTTAAGCAAATAACTCCTTAATATTGATGAAAAAGTACTAGCTAAATAACATTTTAACTGTCAAATTATGTACTTTTTAGTCAGTATTGACTTAAAACAAGCCCTTATGTCTTGCTGAAACTTGTTAGTTAGTTTTGTCTTACTAAGATATTTCCTCTAGAATTACTTGGTAAGACTTTGTGTAACATGAAAGTTTTTATTAAGTTAAAACTGTCGTCTCATAATAACGACACATAGCATAACATGGATTAATGGTAAAAAAAAGTATCCAGTCCACTTTAACTGGCCACAAACCAATATAGTTTTAAAGTAGAAGGAAAAATAATGGTAGAATTTCTCAATTTGAATAAAATAAGTTTGGTGTGCAGAGTTGCTGTTTGTGTTGCTGCAGACTATAATAAACAATAAAAACTAGAAACGATAAACTCTCAGGCATTCAGAACCCCAAGAAGCTTTTAACCAAATGCAGCTGAACGTGGGCAGCTCTGCAGCCTGCAACTCTGTTTGACTTCAGGTTTTTAGTTTTTGTTGCATTTCTGACCCGAGACTCAGAACGTTTAAAGGGCCAGCAGCATGTATTTACAACTGTTACCTTCAGTTGTTATAAAAATGCTAAATATATCAACTATGACCTAAAAGAAATTGTACTTCCTGATTTAATGCCTCTGTCTCTTTAAAAGCTCCCGCCCTTTCTGAAGCTCCGCCTTCAGGAATATATACATATGTGTGTGTATAACACATACACACACACATTTTACATGGTACTGCCCCTTTAAATTGAAAGTTTGCAAACAAATCTGCATGGAGTTTAAATGTTTTCAGTCGATTCTCAGAGAGGTTTGTTAGCGTAGGATAAAAAAATATCCCAAGTTTTGATCATCTGCTCAATTATCCATAATTGAAACACAGCTGCAAACCTGCCTATTTTAACTTACACAGAAATAATATTGACTTCAAAAGGGTGAACTAAAATGTTGGTTATTCTTTATTAAATATTATTTGTCATTTCCGTCAATCTCATAACGAACTACTTTGTTTTGATCTTTAGCATAAAAGTACAATTAAACATTGTGGTTTGTGGTTATAAAGTGATAAAAAGTGAAACATTTTATGGAGCTCAATGCATTTAGTGAAGCTTATTTTTCTGTATTTAGAACATTTACATGACTCATTACATCATTTCATTTTTTGTTTAGGTTTTCTACATAAATACAGTTTATTACTTGCACAGTTTGTAGCAGTCGTGTGAAAAGTCCATGGAAACTTTGTGTTGATGGATTTAAACATATTTTACTTATTTACTTGGGATATTCTACGTTTATGTTATATTTAATATGAATGTTATTTAGGAAGGTGATATAATAAAAAATGTGTACAAACAATTAGTTTTTACACAATTTGTTTCTATTTTTCATAGGTATGGTCCACAGTCCTTTAACTCAAGTTCAAAACAAATCAATAATGTGGATTTTAACACTAAAACATTCAACGTTATGTTTTATTTATGAGTAAAAAAACCCCTACATTTTCCTCTTTAAGTGCAAAGAAATCTCATTTTTTACATTATCAACCTTTAACAAAGAAATTAATATTAACTGAGAAATTTTAGAACAAATATTTAACAGATGAAAATTGTTAAATTTGAATATTACTTACCCATAAAGACAATTTATAGAAAAATCTTTTAATTAAAGCTAATCAAAATTTACCAGTTTTAGTAAAACAAATTCTAAAAAATTATACGTATACATAATTTATAAATTACATATATTTTTTTATATATTTACATATATATATACATTATTCATTTAAATATATTTTATTATAATTATTTATATAAGTTATTTAGATAACTTCAACGTTGTATAAATGTTATAATATAATAGTATATTTAAATTAATAGTATATATGTATGTATAGTGTGTATTGTCTTGTATATATATTGATATTTTAATATTTGAATCTCTAGTTTAGCTATCATTGTGTTTTTTCTACATTGTTTTTTCATTTCTCACTTGTTGGTCTAATAAAGGATTTTCTTATTTTAAATCCATACCTTCATCTATTTTCTTATTTTGGAGAAAATCCACTGAATATTACATATTTATTACAAAGTATTACAGAAAGCCCTTTTTCTGAGAGGGCCGTGAATATCGCGCATCCGGCCCTGTGCGTCATGAATAATGAGCGTGGAGCGGCGCAGAGGGAGGCGCTGTCTCTTTAAGAGGCTCAGCCCTCTGCAGAAACAATCGTACAACCCCCCAACAAGTCATCGGACCTGTCAATCAAACGGTCGGCGCCTTTGAAGCCGGGACTCCTCGCCTTGTCTTGGGCTCAAATGAGCTGTTTGCTGTTGTAGTGAAACATTGGTCTTCCACCAAGCAGCCAGCCGGGGAACGACGCCACATCTCAACTTTTCCTCTGCATGTGGCGGGGCCAACATTTCCCTACTTTCTTCTGGAGGCGCTCCGCACCGGAGGATACTATTTAGCTGAGAAAGTCACTTCTTTATTCATACTTTTTACATTTTAAACACACTTTACAAGAGGAGGTGGGGGCAAAAAGGTGAGGGAAGTAGTCATGCCTCAGCTCAGCAGCGGCGGAGGAGACGACCTGGGAGCCAATGATGAGATGATAGCGTTCAAAGACGAAGGAGAGCAGGAGGAGAAGATCCAGGAGAACGCGTTCACGGAGCGAGACCTGGCCGACCTCAAGTCCTCCCTGGTGAACGAGTCGGAAATAAATCAAAGTCCGACCTCGGCGGTAGGTGGCTCAGTGTGTGTGTGTGTGTGTGTGTGTGTGTAAACTTGTTTCATTTTACGCGCAGAATGAGAGCAGTATTTCTGCCTCGGGGGTAAAAAGCGCTGGGATTCCCACGCTGCCCGCAGTGAAAACTCGCCGTTAAAGTGAGATAAAGTGGATAAAAAGTGTTTTTTCCGCCTCACCTGAGTCCGGTGGTGTTGTTGTTGCAGGCGGTCAGACGGGGACAGCAGGGCGAGCAGAGGGGCTTCCAGGACAAACACCGAGAGCATCTGGACGGAGGTAAGAAGGAAACTTCAAAACAGTCATCAGCGCGCCGCTCGTCTGAGAAGGACTAAAATATAAAAGTGTTTTTGGTCACGGGACGCGCTGCAGCTTTACAACCAACTTCAAAGCAGTAAAGACGTCCAGCTTCCTCTGATCATCACCTGTCAGCAGGACTGGGCTGATCTTTTCATTCAGAGCTCAAAAACAGCCTCACATGTCAGGACGAGCAGCTTTTAACCAAAGAATTAACCGATTAACCGATCAGAACCTCTCCGGTTACCGGGCAGTTCGAGGAAAGTCCTGGTGTTTTTGCGTAACTGTGAAGATGAAGAGAAAAGATGTAAAAATTAACAGTTTTGAGCTCCAATAACCAAAACATCAGGCAGAGAAATTTATGATTTTTACTCCACAATAAAAACAGTTTTTTGTTTCCCTCAACTATTAAATGCATCAAATCAAAAAGTTTCTACAATGAATACCAAACCTAAACCAGATTTATTCAATATTCAGATCAAATCCTGTAAATATGAGATTTAAAAGTAAAACTCTTGTACCTAAAAATCTCCATTTTATTTGATGAAACATAAATGGGGATAATAATCTGGTCATTTCTTACAAAACTCTTTTCTCATGTTTTCCATCCATGAAAATAAATAATTGGTGTTCATCAAAATGTGAATCAGAAAAATTAGATCTGGAAAAAGGCAGATCGCTGCACGTCTGAGTTTTAGATAAGAAACTTGTAATATTTTATCTTTCTAAGCTTGAATTAATTTGTAAGCATGATAAGTTTTATCCGAGCTTTTATTTTTATTCCTTATGTTAACCCTTTGATGGCCTGCAGACAAACAGCTCAGGATAAAACGGCTAAAGACAAACTCGACGCTTCACACTTGGAGAATTTCTCAGAGATTGTGAGGAAAAGTTGGACATGTTATCAGCGCGGTTCAGGCTGCGCTTCACTCAAATAGTTTTGAAAGATTAGCTCTGATTTGGAAAAATAAACGCCTGTTTTAATAGATAATTGGAGTTGCCATGCAGTTCAGGCTCCACTGTTTCTATGCAGAGATGTTTGTTGTGTTTCTCCTGGTTTCTGACTTTAACTGACTTCCTACATGAGTAAATTTAATGTTTTGTGTTTGAAAATGTCTGCAGCTCTGTCGCTCAGATCTGTCACTTCTTCAGCAGAGTGGCTCTGTTTCATCTTATGAAAGCTGTTATTAATTAAATCACCTAATGCTAACCATAGTGTGCGTCTTCCTTTCTAGTATTTGTGAAATTATCCCTGTCACAGTGAGATCTGCTCATGTTTTGGCATTTAGAGGCAATTTTGAAGGAAAATTGCAGCTTTTTTTCAACTTTGGGAAAAGAGTGATTAAGTTTTTTTTTGCTTTTGCCACCCAAAAAGAACAGAGTAACTTCCCTCCCTGTGTGCAGCGCAGTTTGAAAGTGTGTAGTTTTACTTGGCAGCTTTAATTATAGGTTTCCCTCAGCCGTTTCTCTCATTTCAGTCCTTACCAAAAGAAGAAATGTCGTCACATCGGGGTCGTCTCAGGAAAAGTCTTCATCAAAACCGGATTCTGTGGTTTCAAATGGATCCTTGAAACAAATTGAAACCAGTAGAAATCTGTATTAGCAGAACAGTCTGGACAGAAACGCTTAGCAGTGACAATTGTGGCTAATTGCTTTGTGCTGCAGTTTCAGTCTGAGCAGGTAAATAACCCAGTTATGTGTGACCCAGAGAGAGAGAGGCCCCTCGCTCAATAAGGCGGCTGCTGCTTAGCGTAGTTCACGCCTCTGGGCTGCAGGTGACGGCTTGCTGCTGTTGCTACATATATGTCTAGTCTGCGTTCGTGCAAGGATGCGACATGATGCAACCGCTTGGTAATAGTTTACCTGCTCTGCATGCACGTTTGTTCTGGATGTGTTCGTTTCCAGACGTCAGATTTAGCTTTTGAAAAAGCTAAAAGTTGCTTTTGAAACTGTAAACATAATTTTTGTGTTGTTTCTTCTTTAATTTAACTTCAGTGTCGAAGCAACAAGATGGAGGCATGTACAAGTCGCCGGCGTATCCCGGGTATCCGTTCCTGATGCTGCCGGACCCGTACCTCCCCAACAGCTCGGTTTCTCCATCTGTAAGTCGGCTCTTCCTGTTCTTAACCCTTCCTGCTGCCTGCTGGGCTCTGATTTTTCTCCTCCTTGTGAGTTTTGTCTACCTGAGGCCAGCCTTACCGCTGAGACTTCCCGTACTTATACCCTGCCTTTCAGTCCAGGGCAGGTTTTCAAATCAGATCCTCTGGATTTGCTTTGAATGCCAAAGAAACAACACGGCCAAATTCTTGTTTTTGGTATTTTCTGTTTCTTTTTGCTCAAAAAAGTCAAAATCTGTTTGTCTTTATAACTTCTGATGCATGTTATGGAAAGCAGACTTTAGTTATTACAGAAAACTCTCCTGTGGCTGTTACCAATCAATATTTCTGGAACATTTTTAACTTTAATCTGAATTTTGAAAAATTCTTAATGTGTTTTGACTACATACACTGCAAAAACACAAAATCTTACCAAGTAATTTTGGTAGAGTTTCTGGAGCAAAAATCTTGTTTCACTTGAAATAAGAGAAAACTAGAAATAAGTAAGTAATTCCTTAATATTGGCAGGTTGTTTCATTTATAATATGGGAAAAATGCTTTGTTATTAGTGAAATAAAAACTATTTTTAATCAATATTAGTGAATTATTTACTTCTATATCTTGCTGAAAAGTTACTTGTAAGTTAATTTTGTCGTATTTCAAGATATTTGTACTAAACTAAACAAAAGTTACGTGGTAAGAGTTTGTGTTTTTGCAGTGTAATGGACAAAATAAAATCTATTGGGGTTTATTTGGGTTCAGAGGAGGCGGCTGTCGCCTCACAGTGACATAACGCCGCCAAAATAAAAGGTTTTTATTGTTATTTTGGTGAACTGTGCTGGCAGTCGATGGAGTGTGATTGCTGCTGTTGCTGTGAGGTTTTTCCATCCACACACACACACACACACACACACTCAGTGATGAGACCCGGCCCTAATAACAGCTGAGCGTTCGCTTCAGACGCAGATCTGAGATGTTTTTTGCATCATTTTTATGATAAGAATAAATTCCAGTTAATGATGTTTAAACTGTTGTTAGTTTTACTGCCAGTAAATCTGCAAACATGATTAAATGACTGTGTGCAGTTTACTGGTAAAAATCACATTTCTTTATAGAAATTGTCTGTTTTCAGAGCAGGACCTGAAAACTGTGATAAATATTTCTTACTGTTATTATTGTTGTCACAAAACCTGTGAAGAAAAGTTTTTCCATGTTTTACTGTCTTAACGCACCTGTTTTGTGTTTAAATTACATTTTTGATCTCCGTTTTCCTTATTATTATTATATAAAATCATCTGGGAAGCTTTCTGATAAAACAACGTGATTTATTTATTTTTCTTGTTAGTGGAAATAAAACTTCCCAGAAATGAATCTAAATGATTATAAGTTTTTATTTCTGATCACTGTGAACTGAATCACTGCAAAAACACAAAATGTTACCAAGTAGGTTTTTAGTTTCTAGAAAAATTATATTATTACACTTGAAATAAGATAAAACTAACTTCTAAGTAGCTTTTCAGTAAAATATAAGAGCCTCTTTTAAGGAAATTATTTCTTAATGTGGAGGAAAAAGGAGATTATTTCATTTTCTCATGTTGTAAGTTAAATTTTCCATCAATAAGACATTTGCTCTAGAAACTAAACAGAATTTATTTTTTATGCAGTGATGCATTGCAGTGCAGCGAACTCGTCGCAACGCCAACATTTTGGTTGCCGTTGCTTTAAGCTGCACATCTGGCAACATGATCAACAGCCTGGTGGGTCTGATTAGAAATCGCTTCAGAAAGATGGAGGCAGCGGCGAAATAAAGAGCACTTCCCTTCTCGCTTTGTCTTTCTTCTTTTTCTGTCAGACTTTCTCTAAACTCTTTCTCTCCTCCTGTTGGTGCCTCCGTACATTTATGGCGCCGGTTCGAGTCGCCGCTACCTGACATGTGAAAGTGGCTGAGGGAAGTGTCATGGCGGCTGAGGAAAGTGTCATGGCGGCTGAGGGAAGTGTCATGGCGGCTGAGGGAAGTGTCATGGCGGCTGAGGAAAGTGTCATGGCGGCTGAGGGAAGTGTCATGGCGGCTGAGGAAAGTGTCATGGCGGCTGAGGAAAGTGTCATGGCGGCTGAGGGAAGTGTCATGGCGGCTGAGGAAAGTGTCATGGCGGCTGAGGGAAGTGTCATGGCGGCTGAGGAAAGTGTCATGGCGGCTGAGGAAAGTGTCATGGCGGCTGAGGGAAGTGTCATGGCGGCTGAGGAAAGTGTCATGGCGGCTGAGGAAAGTGTCATGGCGGCTGAGGAAAGTGTCATGGCGGCTGAGGGAAGTGTCATGGCGGCTGAGGAAAGTGTCATGGCGGCTGAGGGAAGTGTCATGGCGGCTGAGGAAAGTGTCATGGCGGCTGAGGGAAGTGTCATGGCGGCTGAGGAAAGTGTCATGGCGGCTGAGGAAAGTGTCATGGCGGCTGAGGGAAGTGTCATGGCGGCTGAGGAAAGTGTCATGGCGGCTGATGGTTGTTGGTTGATGGGATGGATGATGATCTTCACGGGGAAATCACAGGTTGTTTCTGTTTCAGCAAGAGAAGGCGACACGTTTCTGTCGGAGTGAGTCTGTTTGCTGTGTGGCAGAACCAGAACCAGATCAGAACCAGATCAGAACCAGATCAGAACCAGAACCAGTCTTTTTGTTCTTCTCTTTCTAGTTTTCTTGTATTTGGTCAAGTTGTGTAAAATTGGCTGCATTTGTTCAGGAAGCAGGAAATTATTTTAAAAGTTTGTCTTTATTCTCTTGATTTCGCAGCAGAATCGTTTCCAAACACAAAAACCGACTCATTTTTATCAATGTCATGATATGATGCTCTGATTTTCTGGCCCATTATCGATCTTTAAAGTTCTGATTCTGATTGTTTTACGTTTTTGTCTAACATGTTGCTAAATCAGGAAAGTCATTGAGTTTAAACAGTGGAAGCAGAAATGTTTGCAAAATCAAAAATCCTAAAAAGTATAAATTGCTGTCAGTGTAATGTGATTACCTGATGGATGTTTCTGTTAGTGTGGAAGAGTTTAAGACTTTATTGGCTGCAGATCTTTTTCTGAGTTCAGTGCCTCCGTTCCTCCGTCCATCAGTCACCAGCAGCATCTCGAAGGAGGAAAACCTGTTTCTGAAAACCTGAGTGTGTTCCTGTAAAGCTGTAAAACTGCTGAGCTCATTGCGAGAGCATCAGCAGAACGACAGAAAGTTCAGCATTAAGTTTATTAGTTGTCTCTGTGCTTCCCCTCAGCGCAGCATGTGGGTTTGTTTTCACTGTAAAAACTCCAGTTGTTTAAATCTGGGTTTTTTATGGGGGGCTTTTTGGAGAAAATGAATACAAAATAATTCAATTGGTCCAGTTGTTAATCTATGAAGTGAACTCATTTTCTGTTTAAGACAGAAAAGCAAAAGGCAGAGTTGGGTCGTAACCAGTTACATTTATTCAATTAGATTTGCTGCAGTAACTTTTTTAGGAGTATTTTATTTTTGAGTAATTTTATTATGAAGTATTTCTGCTCTTATTTGAGTGAAATTTCTAGATTTTATAGCCACTGAATAAAAAACAAACATGTTTCAACCAGAAACACACCTGCAGTTTTTGCAAAAGTATCAGAAGTTTATTGAAATAATTTAATTTTAGAAGATTTATTTTGACTTTTTGGTCTTTAAAATACCAAATTTTCCACTTAACTTTATATTTTGTCTGAAATGATAGATAATCTGACCAGTCGCTCAGACGTTTTGGGCGGCTAGTGTTTGTTTTTGAGTAAAAACACGTTGAAGTATTTCTACTCATACTTCAGTAGTACTCTGGATACTCTGGACGTTTTGCTGTTGTCACATTTATGGAGGAAATGCCCAGCGAAGATTTGTGGGATTAGCAGATTAGCTTGTCGCCTTTGTGTGGAGCTTTTATCTGGATTGTGTTTTGTGTTTTCATGGCTGCTGCTGAACTTCATTTCACTGAGTTGCATCTCAGCGTTTGGCATGTTTGTTGTGTTCATCTGCAAGCCTCAGGCTGCTGTTTGTATCCAGAGTTCATGGTGTGTTTTCTGAGCTAATGTTTGCTCTCCCTGTGTGTGTGTGTGTGTGTGCACGTGTGTGTGCGTGTTTTGCAGTGTTTGTGCATAACATTGTGGATTAAAAGCAGACAGTTTTCTTTTTCAAGGGAGTCAAACCAAAGCAGAGGAAAGATTTCCTGTAGACATAAAAGTCATTTTTTCTTCCTTCAGATTCGTGTTTGCTTTGTGTCGTTTTCACCTTTTCTACCTCTGTTCTCGTCTCTGACGTCTTCGTCATCAGTTCGCCGTTCTTTCGTCATCCTTTCGTCCTTTGATAACCTTCAGGCATCTGGGAACTAAAAGGAGAAATGACAGAAGCTCAGAAATGTTTGTTTTTCAGACTCTGCTTTTTTACTTTCCTGATCTTTAGTGATCAGAGATTATAGATGATTGGATAGAAATTGGAGGAACAAAGAGGAAGATATTTGTGTTTATGCAGATGATTAAGTGTTGCACTTTTCCAAAATGATTCTGTCACTGATTGGTATCATGTAAAGTTTTAAAGGTGTTTCTGCTTGTTTGAGGCAGATTTTTTTCTTTTAGACCAATTTAATGAGTGCAGCTGCATTTCCTGCAACTTCAACTCATGGAAAACTTTAAAAACAAAACTTTCTATAAAACTCAGCACAAAGAACAACAAATGAAAGAAAATGAGAAATAAAGTAGATGGATGTTTAAAAAGACAAAGCATAAATGTTTTCTTTAGAGATTCAGGAATTGCTTTTTGTTTTTCAGATTCATATTAAGTGAATATCTTTGTACATATGCAGACGACTGCATTGTTTATATCAGCTCAGCAGTTTGCATTGATCGATTGCGTAATAGAAATGGTTCACGTTTGTGGGCTGGTTGCCACCAAACCACTTCAATATTTATTGCTCTATAAAAGTAGAAACTGAACTGATTAAATAAAACTGAACCCTATACAACATGATGTCAGAAAAATCCCATGAATTAGTTCGTTTCAAGAGATTTTCTATGAAAACTGCAGCACTGCGTTTGATGATTATCGATATTTGATTGAAAATTACTGCAGAAACACAAAATCTTGCCCAGTAATTTATTTAGTTTCTAGTGCAAATATCTTAGTTCACTCAAAATAAGACAAAACAAACTTTTCAGCAAGACATATGCGCTTGTTTTAAGTCAATCATTTCTTAATTTTTGTGAAAAAGTTCTAGTTCTGCTTGTAGATAATTTCACTTATAACACTGGAGGGAAACTAAAACCAATCAAATTAACCAGCCAATTATTTAGTTTTTGTCTGTTTGTTGTTTGTTGGAAATGGAAACATAAAAAGGATTTTGGATGCTTGCTGTATTAAAAGAACAAATTGAGAAGAGCAGAATTTGAGTCACTTTTTTAATTCAATAAATTTGATAAAAGCTGATTCAGTTTTAGCAAAGTCAGTAAAAAATCTCAGGATTTTATTATTATAAAAGCTTTTCAATAAAAAGATTAACTATGTCTGTTACGATGTTACCCTGATTTAAAAATGAAAAGTGAATCACTTTCAGGTCATTGTTGAACGGCGGTTGAGGGCCACACAATCTCAATCCACGGGCTACCAGTGGCCCCTGGACCACACATTGGACCCCCTGACTTGCTAGTTTTGTCCAATTTAATCTGTACTACGATGCTAGCTCTATAAACTAGAATAAAAGCACTGAATCTTTGCTGGTTTCTGCTGGTGTTTTGTCTCTTTTAGTTGCAGGTGTTGATGCGTTTCAGCAGAGCTCTTTTGAATCTCTGTGCGATTTCAAGGTTTTCTACGAACCTTTGAATTCTCTCCTGGGAGATTAATCTGGTCGAAAGGTTAGCTTCTGAACCCTGAACCTAATATCTGATATTTGAGTGTGTGCAGTCGTTTTATTCGCTGTCAGACAGGCTGTGAAACTCCCTGTGATGTGGAAGCTGTGGTCACACGAAGACGTCAGCACGCTCCGGCTTCGGCACGGTGAGCTGGAGGCTTTTACCGCCGGCCGGCCCGGGCGCTGACTGTAAACGCCCTCCCGTTAAAATTTACAGGTTTCCTCGGGATAACAGTAAATGTTTTGATTAAATCGCTGTTTGACGGCGCGTTGGGCCGCTCTCGCCTCGTTTGGGGGAATTTCCTGCTCGTTTGACACTTCATTTCACAGACCAAAATTGAAAAATTGACAGGAAGACGTGGCGTGTTTGGGAACGGCAACTTTGAAGCATCATTTCTAACAAGTCTGGAGGCTCTGCTGTTTGTTTTGGATGAAATATTAAAGCAGGGTGTTCAAAGTGTGGCCCACGGGCCAGTTGTGGTGCGTGGACTGAGCGGTCCATAAACTGCAGTTTAAGAATGATACAACTGATCCAGTGGAAATGGTTGATGGAGACTTTTTATTTTTAAACCAGGGAAACATTATTATTATTTACCTGAGTAACGTTTTGAAAAATGTGTTTTCAGGTGTATTTTTACAAAGCTGTACCTGAGTAATTTTATATGAAGTATTTCTACTCTTACTTGAGTAAAATTTCTGGATTTTCTACCAACTGAATGAAAAACAAACTGATTTGGAAACATTTTATTTTTGTTATTTTTGTTACTTATGTGAATTATTGACATTTTCATCCTTAAAATACCAAAATTTCCACTTAATTTTATGTTTTGACCTGAGTGATAATGTAATTGTTAAATATTAAATGATAATTTGATCAGTAATCAACGTAATTTTAAAGTATTGATCTTTTTATATCCGAGCTTCTATAATAATAGAACCATGTCTATGCAGTTCTATTGAAAAGCCAACTTTGCTGCAGGTTTTTTATTTACTTAACAATTGAATATATTAAGAGTTTTGAAAGAAAGTTGTTCAATTAAATACAAAGGAATCAGAAAATTATTTTTTTGTGTGTTTTTACAGCTAAAGTGTAAAATCTTTTAAAGTTATGGATCTACAACAATTTATTAATTTGCTCTATTTTTGCTTTTGTTTTTTTATTTTCTTGGAACTTTTGGTCCAAAAAGTTTGTACACCCCTGTTGCCCTCATGTTGCCCTCATGTTGCCCTCATGTTGCCCTCATGTTGCCCTCATGTTGCCCCTTCTCGGCTTTCTCTGAATCTGGAAATTTCCTTTTTGGCATTTTCTTCCTGCTTTCATTCAGAAATCAGCTGCTGACGACGACGGGCTCCTCGTCTCTTTTCTTCCTCGCTGCGTTTTCCAAAATAAAATGAATAAATAAATGCAATCCTGCCAAGATCAAGGGAGCGCCGAGTGTGTGTGTGTGTGTGTGTACGCGTGTGTGTGTGTGTGTGTGTGTACGCGTGGGGTGTGTGTGTGTGTGTGTGTGTACGCGTGTGTGTGTGTGTAAAAGTCGAGGATCTCTCCACTTCCTTGTTTCATTGTACTACGGCGTTGACAGGGGGGTTGCTCAGCCTTCCTCTAGTCCTTCGGTAAACAATGGCAGCAACGCAAGCTGAGGCCTCACTAATCCGCCCCACTTCAGGGAACGCAGACCCGGGGGCCGGGATGAGCGGCGCGGGGGCCGGGATGAGCGGCGCGGACCCCCCCTGGCCTCTGACCGGCTCTGATAAGAACCCGAATACTCGGATTTAAGAGGCAGAAAAGAAAAGAGGCTTTCACAGAAAAGGCAGCAATTCTTCTTTCTACAAATATCTCCAAACATTTTTCATGTTAAACTTCCAGAAACGTGGACAGTTTACAATAGGGATGTCCAAAATGTGGCCTGGGGGCCATTTACGGCCCTCTGAAGGATTTTGTGCGGTAAATCTGGTACACAAGTTTCTGCAGATGAAACATATTTCATCTTTTAGGGGAAGATTTATTAGTTTTATTTGTTTTTTTATAGACTAATCATTGTTTCTGCTTTCATCTTAGCTTTTGGAGAAACTAAAACCACAAACATCAACTTTCACTCAAATGCACATCATCTACACCTCAAATAAGAAAACAATCAGTTACAAACAGTTTGAAACTGTCTGATAACAGAACTGTTTGTTATCAGAGGTGTTATCAGAACCTTTTTATGTTCTCCATGATTCACAAAAATCTGACTGTAGTTTTGCTTTAAATCACATTTTATATTTTAGCTTATTATTGTGCGGATGATGTTGAAAAGGTTTGTTTTAAAGGTATTCATGTTGTGACGACTTCCTGAAGGCGGAGTCTCAGAGCAGGAGCTTCTTAAAGAGACAGAGACCCTTTTTGATAAATGTAGCATTTTTATAACATCTGAAATAATAAAATAATTACTGGACTGTGCTATAAAATCACACTAAATAACTGGAAAACACATAAAGCGCTTTAAACATGATGGTTGTTTGGACACAGCTGGTTTCCAACATGGTGTCGGTTTTTAATTATCTATTTTTATAAAACATGTAAAACATTACAGTTACATAAATCTAATGTCCTGTTTGATTTTATCAGCAAATTATAAATGTTTAAATCTTTTGAGCTATATTAAAGCAGAAAAGGTCTAACGTAATTTTTTAGTTGTTTCTAGTTGTTTATTTCTATACAAGTAAAAAACAGTAAAGTATATTTACATGTTCAAAGGAGAGGGACTTTATGTAATCTAAATAAATGCACCTTAATGCATTAATATTTGACAGCCTCATTAATCGTAACATGAACATTGATATTAACAGCAGTAATCAATGCTCATATTGATATGCATTGTCTTAAATTATGTTTTTATCTTTGGACTGTTTAATTTAAGTGATTCCACATTGAGCTTGAAAAGGAAGCAATATTCAAGTCACGTATTTAATCCCAAACGATAAATATGTCATGAAATTCTCGATATGCATCAATCAGCCGGTTAGAGATCGGGACAATTTTCCCTTAAACGTCTCTGATCTTTGATCGGCAGATAAGAAACTGAAAAATCTGACTAATTCCCTGTTCCTTAAATACATCTAGAGTAAAAACGCAGATATTTTTTGCTCTAGAAACACGTCATCCAGCAGCATGTTGCCTTATTAAATATGTGGTAGATGTTAGGCAAACAATCCGCATCTTTAGATTTACTTTCTTTGTTTTCTGTTGGTTTTAAAAAAAATCTGAACTTTTAGTGTCTGAACTGGCCGAATGAAACTGGTGCCAATTAAAAACATTTAGACTCATCAACCAAATGTTCCTCAGGAATCCTGCAGAAGATGAAAATATTTTGAATGAAGATGAATAGATTTGTAAGGGGAAGAGTTGTTGAGTGAGGCGAAGAGGAGGGTGAGGAAGATTAAAATACAAATGACCATAAGAGCCTCTTCAGCGCCCGGCTGCAGCTTTGAAGCTGTGAAGGCACCTGAAGAGAAACGGTTCAGAAGACGCTTTCAAGAGGCGGAAATGTTTAAAAGAAGGAAAAATAAACCCCTTGGATGGCCCCGAGGTGTTTATACCTGTAATTATTCATCCACTTATTTCTTTCCGGTGGAAATGGTGCAGCAGTAAAAGACAGGTGTGTGCAGAGGAAGCTGGTCTGATTATTATTAACTCTGTCTCAGACATCTTAATAAAACAGCCGTTCAGCTCAGGTGTTTTCACCTTTCTGAGCGTCTGACGAGAATATTGAACTACAGAAACCATCTACAGATTTATATTAATATATGTAATTCTTTAAATGGCTTCAGTTCTGCTACACATGATGTTCAGATTGAATAAAATGAGTTGGGATATTTTCCTAGTTTCCGGAAAATAAAGCAAAATAAAACTCCTTATATGCTTCACTGAACATAAAGAGGCGTTAATTTCTCATCATTGTGTCAAACAGATTAAACTGAATGCTTCTTTAAATGAACAACCAAAGTAAAAACCAGATCAAAAATAATTCTGATGAAATATTAGGCAAAGCTGCAATGAAAGCAGAGGAAGTCATGAATTTATAGCTGTTTTTATACAGTATTTTACAAAGCTAAGCACAAACACAGGAAGCTAAATCCTAATTTTGCACTAAGAATAATTAATTTCATTTGATTTAATCTTTTGTTAATCAGAACGATTAAAGATTACAGGATACGCTACAGAACTTCGTAGGGTATCCTCAGCTGAAACTCCAATATAGGTTTTATTATAATTAGTATTTTTAGGGCTAAGATCGCGTCTCTAAGGTGTGAACATCACTGAATGGAGCAGGAAACAAGTGACGTGTTGAAAGTTGTCTCTTTTTGGTTTCATGAGTCTCCTTATCATTTTGACAGAGTGTGAAATTACCAATAAATGAGGGAGAAAGTGGGTCCATTAATCATGAGTTTCCTATTTGAGCGTTCACGTTCTGAGCAGCGGAAACAGAGAAACCGAAACAAAGGAAACTCGACGAGAGGTCAGTAGTTTCAAACGGCAACGCTGCGCCTGGGCCTCTCGCTCTGAACAGTCTTTATGAGCGCTCAGTGTGTGTGTGTGTGTGTGTGTGTGTGTGTGTGTGTGCGTGTTCAGGATGTTGCACCCAGGTGAGTCACTAGTCCATGGAGTGAAACTTTGCAAAGTTTCTCTGTAGTTTTTTGTTTACAGAGTGAGCTGTCCAGATGTGTGTGTTCTCAGCTCGTAGTTAATCAGTCACAGTCTGTTGATCACAGGTGGATTTTAAAAATAGAAATAAAAAAACTCTAACTTTCTTTGTTATACTTCAGCTACAATGTGGTGATCACTTTAAAGCAGGAAAGATATGAAAAAATATGAGTTTTTGAACAGGTTATTCTTCCGTGTGAGTTTCTACCTCTGAAAACAACCAAACACTTCAAAAAAGATTGGTAGATTATGGAGTGCCAGCCCTGTTACCTAGCGACCAAAACGGAACTCCAGCCCTGTTACCTAGCGACCAAAACGGAACTCCGGCCCTGTTACCTAGCAACCCAGATTGAGTTCCAACATGTTTGGGTAGCTTCTTTTCCTGCTGTACAATGGCTGCTGTGTTTAGTTGATGACTTGCCTTCCAGAAGTTCTTGTTGGTTATGCAGGAGGCTCCACTTCTGCTCTCCAAAGATTTCTCTGTTTGCAGCCATTTTCGGAACGTAAGCAGACCTATTAAGTAAAGAAAAAAACCATCACTTGGTTTTATGTCCTAAAATAAGCACGGGGAGGCGGCCATTTTGGGTCCACGGGCAAATTTTGGCCACTTTTCACACTTACCAAGCCCCTTCTTGGGATTTTGGCTTTTTATTATCTCGTTAATCTTATCATTTCAGCCCATTCCCTATAACTGACTTTATTTTACTCACATTAACATGGTTTTTCATTGGTACCCCCCTTCAGTCAAAAGAAATCAGACTCAAAGCTGCACAGCTGTTTGTCTCCCAGTTGTTGTTTTTAGCGTTTCGGCAGCAGCAGAAATGTTTTAAAGTAGAAGGTTGAATAAACACCTGCAGACAGAAGGACTTACTGATGGCGGAAAAACCTGGAAGCATTGTGTGTTTTGGTCGATGACATCACAAGAGGCTGAAGAATCAATCCGTTTGGTATTAAGGAAACATTTTGACAGAGATACTAAAGTAAATCCTCTTCTTTGAAGGATTTTAAATAAAAAGATCCAAATAAAGACAGAAAAGGAAAGAAATTATGTGATGTTACTAGAATCAGCCGTGTGTTTTTAGGAGTTCAGATTTTATTTTATAGTTACGTTTTTGCGTCTAAACATAGTTTTGTCTGAGGTGATTTCGATGGAGTTAGCAGAAAAACAACAGGTGACAGTTGTTTTTGTGGTTAATCTAGTGATTTTCAGGTGATCTTACTCTTCACTAACTTTCTGTGTGGGAGGATTTTTTTTAAAGAAAAACCAGTTGAGCTGTGGGAATTCGAATCTTTTTTCATTTCCTCCTTCATTACTGTCGATAATCACTAAGTTCCTCTACGCAGTCACACATGCTCTCCATCTTTGTTCTTTCCTAAAAATTAAAGTTTTCTTGAGTTTTTAATTTTTTCTTGCTGATTAAAAGGGAATCTGCAGATTTAACTCTGGGAAGATGCATATAAGAATAAATGAAGCAATAAGCAGTAAATCAATTAATCGCATGATAAATTAAACCAACTCAATCATTTCCATTTGCAAGATTTATAATTTTTCTTATTCTACAAGAACATGATAATAAAAGTCTTCAGTTTGGTGTTTCAGCCGGTTGTGTTTGTTGGTTCTTCCTGTTCCGTTTTCTGCTGTAGTTTCCAAACATGTTCATTAGTCTGGCAGATAAAACTGATTTTCTGACACAATGGTCGACACGGCGGCGGCGGCGTTGCCTCAGCTTTCCCTCGCTCCTGGCGGGACGCTCCAGTTCCTCGGCCTTTGTTTAGGCCGCTCTCGGTTCTGTCAGTGCGATCGCCATATGTGAACATAAAGGACAATTTGCCTTATGTTCTTCCTCTTTGATCTGCTGTGAGGAAAATTTACGACCCGCTTGACTCTCGGACCGAGAGACGGAGACGTGATCTCAGCATGACAGGAACTGTCTGGATCAGTTTTTATCTTTATTGAGCTGATTAATGATATAAGAGATATAAAGAGTTAAATATAACTTCCCTTTTGTAATTAGGCCTGTCACAATGACTAATTTTAATGGAAATTACTGCGATAAACGATAATATTGACATTTTGGTAATGGTTTAGTAGTGCAACATTATTAACAGCAGTAACATCCTTAAATGTTAATAAACTTTAAATTCTAACTCTGGAACTGGAAGATCATCTAAATACAGAAAATAAGCAAAACAGACAACAATGTTGTCGTTTATTGAGATAAATTATAGGATAATTTACCGGCACACTTAAATGATTATTCCTGATTTGTGCCTCTGATTAAATTTGATCAAATTAAAGCTTGTTGTTAAAAAATTAAATGCCAGATTCTGCCACTAGGCTTTTTACTTATTAAGAAAAAGTATTATGCTCTGTTCTTGATTTCTAATCTAGAATCACATTGAAATTGTCCAGAATTGAATTTGCACTCATGAAGTTCTGGTTGTTTTTGTGTTTTGCTTTGCTGCTCATTACCAAAGTTCATGTTTTAACTGAGCAGCCTAACAGTAAATATGGGAGTTGTTGGATTGTGTGGACTCTTCTTTATGATTTGAACACTGACTCATAAAAAGTTGCCCCAGATATTCATCTCAAGCCACTTCTGAACAAACCCCCACAGAGAGTGCGTTGATGTCAGCAGCTGATAATATCCCATAATGACTCTTCCTCCCCCAGACCTCAACCTCTGCAGCTGACCTTTATTATCATTTTAATATGCACTTTATTAAAATAGTCATCATAAAAATAGTCAACCCGAAGCAGAGTGAAACCCCACGGTCCTCCGCCCAGCCCGTGCCCGTGGTTCTGCCAGACCAGCTGGAGCCTCCACAGCCGCATGGAGCAGCACACATAGCTGCGATCTGACGCACACACACATTTCAGCCTCACACATGAAAGACCAACACCTTCATGTTCTATTTATGTTAACTTACTTAAATACACCATTCTGATACTTAAATGATGCGCACTCGTCCAAATGAGTGGCTCATGCTTTCACTTCCTCCTTGTTCTTTATTTACCGTGATGCACTAACATACTGACAGACACGCTGGTGACCTGTTCAGAATGAAAACACTGTCCTATCGTAAGTAAAGTGAACCTAATCAGACATTCTGCAGGTTTTTATTCAGGCTTTTCCAATAGTTTTCATCCAAACCTACAGACGTTCTGGAGATCCTACCTGCTGGAGGGCAAAAGCTGCTAACGATGACCAGCATCGGTTTTAGCTGTCCAGTTGCCAACATAACACCAAATCTTAAATGTACGTCTCATATATAATAGAAGAACAGACTCAGTGCTTTGCTACTAATTGTTAACGCTATGACAAATAGATAACAAGGAAACAGTTTAATCAGAAAGGTCAGTTATGCTAGCTTGACTATGAAAACCGTAACATGTGGATGTGCTGTGGAATTCAGTGTGTTTCAGTTCGGCTACAAAAAGAAGCGACTTTAACACCAACTCTGACAGATCATCAGTAGAGCAGGTGTTTATATTAGCTAACCAACCACCGCTGTGTTAGCTTGGCTAATAGCAGCTGGCCTACCGCTGCTATTAGCTAAGCTATGATTAGTTTATTCGCTAATCTATTAATTTCAACCATAAACATCGAGCTTGAAAACATAAAACTGTATCGGACAGAATCTCCTGCTCTTTGTAAGGGAAATGTTTGAGTGTTTTCTGGTGTTGAATCCTGATACATAAAGTGCCGTTGTTGTCAGTTGCTATGGCAACGAGTCTGCGTGTAGCACAGCTGCTACAGAGAGCGATAAAAAAAAAATATGACTGATCTTGAGTTGTTTTATTGTCTCTTTTTATGAAATAACAGAACAAACTGAAAAGGTCTTCTGTTTTGAACGTGATGTAGGTTTTAAAAGGTTCAGCTTAAATTCAATCAATGTTATTGATTCACCTGTTAATAATCTGTGAAGGTTGACAGCAGTTCCTGTTGCCATCAAAAGCAACCTTTAATGCTTTTTCCGCCTCTTTGGGAACGTCTGCTTCACTCTTGTGGTGATAAACTTGCAGGTAGGAGGACAGGTAACTGGTGAAAACCAAAACGGGACAATTGTTTGCGTAAGTGCTGCATCTGTTTCTGTAATATTTAAGAGTAAAGAGAGGAATTCCCTCTTCAACAGGTTTCCTCGTAAGGAGCTCATTCATGCGTCAAATTGATTTCCTACCTTTGTTCAGACGGGTTAGTCATGCATGCTGAGGTTCTCATCCCTGTGTTTTGTGATCACTGGAAGCTTTTCCTCTGGTTTTCAGCAGAAAGAGCCTGAGGCCATAAAGACAGGCAGCACTGACGTACAAACACAGCCAGCACGCGATGGGGGCATGTTTTTCCAATCAGCACTTTATGATGGAGTGAGAAGGCTGGTTTCAAATGTTGTTTGATTTCGGAGATGTTTGGAAACAAGACGAGGATGTGCGAAATGAAAACAAAGCCAAACGATTTTGGCTTTAATGATCACAAAGTTGATGTCATTGACAGCTTGGTGTGTAAAGGAAGCCGTGCAGCTCATAAAGCATTTTTTATTCAGTGTTTTCGGTGTGTGAGAAGCTCTTGTGGTAAATCAGCTTGTGTGAACGTTTTCAAACAAGGCCAAACAAAAACTAGAGCAACTCTGATATGCAGTGCACTGTGGTCGGCGTGAGTGTGTGTGAGAGTGTGTGTGTGGGTGTGCGTGACGGCGTAGGTGTTGCTCATAGTACAGGACGTCTATGTGGGAAACACTGTATGCACACCAAGGACAGATGAAAGGGGAAAGGTGGGTGGGCAGGAAGTGAACAACAAAAGAAATGCACCATCTGATTTATCAGATTGGTCCGATCAGATGGAGGAGAAGAAGGGAGGATGGAGAAGGAGGAGAAGAAACGACAGAGGCAGAGAGTGATGGAGGGAGAGGAAGAGAACAATGACGGAAAGAGATAAGTGCACTAGCGGAAGGGAGTTAGCAGTAAACAATGAGAAGGCGGTAACCACGCTGTGCACCTGGTACAACAAAACCACAGCCCCAGTTGAAACAAACGCTGATACCTTAAGAACACCTTTAACCGTTTCACCGCCGCACTCAAGGAAAGGAGCGCGAATCCACGGCTAATCTCACCGACAACGAAAGGAAGAGGACGTCTGAGGCGCCACGGAGGAAAGATTTTCACGTCTCACTGCTGGCGAAATCATGAAAACGTTGAAAAATGGAGAGCAGGAAATCCAGAGAAGTGGATTTCATGTTTTTTTGTTTGGTGCGGTTTGCAAGTATCTGGCAAACTGCAGGAGATGATCACTGGACTGAAAACACAAAGTCCTATCAAATGTCCAGAAAACTTTATTCTCTGCTAAGTTAAAAAAAACTAATGAGGAAATTCAAATGTCAATAAGTTGTTAAAAACCACAACCTACTCATAATGTAGCCTAGGTGGCGCTAGCGCTCATCATCATCAATCACTCACCGTTTAGTGAAAGTCAAGATTTTTTAAAATTGCCATTAAGCAAATTTAGTTTTGTAATTTAATTTTGCGTTTATGGAACCGCAAGTCGGGTCTGTTTTCACACCGGAGCCGAACAGAACCAGAGTTTGTCTCAACAAGTCGGTCTCGGCCCGGTTGGCCACAGCTGCGTCAGCGGTCCGATGCAGCTGTGGGCCGAACCAACAGGAAACAAACTCTGGGTCACTTGAAGTGGCCCTGAAATGGTTTTTGTCCTGATAAATATGGATTTTTTTTGCTGCACCCAAAAAAATGTAAGAACAGAAAGTCACTGTAAATTAATGAAAAGTTATTTCTAAGGATTTGTGGATCCCACTGGATGGATCCCAGTGGATCCCAGTGGATGGATCCCAGTGGGTGGATCCCAGTGGATCCCAGTGGATGGATCCCAGTAGATCCCAGTGGATCCCAGTGGGTGGATCCCGGTGGGTGGATCCCAGTGGATGGATCCCAGTGGATCCCAGTGGGTGGATCCCAGTGGGTGGATCCCAGTGGGTGGATCCCAGTGGATGGATCCCAGTGGATCCCAGTGGATCCTGGTGGGTGGATCCCAGTGGATGGATCCCAGTGGATCCCAGTGGGTGGACCCCAGTGGATCCCAGTGGGTGGATCCCAGTGGGTGGATCCCAGTGGGTGGATCCCAGTGGGTGGATCCCAGTGGATCCCAGTGGATCCCAGTGGACTAAAATGTCTCTGAAGACTCAACCAAGACTCATTGACCCAATGTTGGCTTCACTTCCGTCAGCCAGAGCTCATGTTTGTTTCTGATTTATCAGGATTTATGACACATTTAATGAATTATCGCTGCGCAGCTCGACGTCGTCCTCCTCGTTCTTCAGCGAGGCGATCCATGAATCTGGGGTTTGGACCCCAGTGAAGTTTATTCTGGTTTTCCTGAGATGCAGATCAATAAGAGACGTTTGTTTGACTTTCGGTTTTGTTTGGACCGGCTGCTGCTCTGCAGTGACACACAGTGGCTCCTAAATGCCACAAAATGAAGTCACCTGCTTTACGCCACAGAAAGGCCATTTCTGGAGTTCAAATTAATGGGACAAAAATTTATTATATTTGATGCCAAATGTGCCAATTTATGACAGACAAGGAAGATGAAGAGTAGAACTACTTCAACATGTTTTTACTCAAGTAAAAGTAAAAATGGATTTGATAAAATTTCTACTCAAGTACTGAGAAACTGATCAAATTATAAATAATCTAATATTTAAAAATTACATTATCAGTAAAAGTAAAGTAAAAAGTACAGTGTCTATAATATGCTCCTGAAAGTAATTATTTAAAAAAAAAAAAGAAAGTTACTGAACTAAATGTAAATGTTACTCTGCAAACAAATAGCAGAAAACCAGAAAAAATCTGTAACATGAGAACAGAAATCCTGGATGTTATTAAAAAGTATCTTAATTAAATTTATTTAACAATCTTAAATCATTGCAACACTTTGGCCAATCCTGTAAGAACTGCAAAACAGCTCAGCATGTAAAGCAAGATCATTTTTACTCTGAAATATTTGGAAAATGCAAACAGAAATCTGTTAGATCTTCAGGTTCAGCTGAGAGGAATATAATTATTACATGATTTCTAAGGTCATCAGTGACGGCTTAATCTGTAGTTTAATTGGAGTCGCCTTAAAGCCGCTCATTGTGGAGCTGATTTCCTTTTGTTTTTAATTACGCGGCGGGAATAAAACAAGGACACATTGTATCGTGTCAGACAGACAGACGGTCTCCAGCGCTGATGTTTTTACAGCCTCCCGGCCCAATCATCCTGCAGACAGGCGCAGATTTACAGCAGGCACATTCAGCAGGCAGCCCACTGCGAGGACCCCAGAGGCCCGCTCCGCGGAGCGAGGCGACCCTCGTTCCTCCAGCCTGTCTAGCTCCACTGCTAATCATATAATTTATTTTATTGCCTTTTCTCTCTTAGATTGCGCCACCAGACTTAATTTGGCGCGGTAAAGACACCATGTTGGCTCCATCCGATCACAATAAGGAGAACTCTGCTTTCAATCAGTTATTGATCGGCGAGGCGTCAAGTCGACTGTTTACTCTGAATTAGTGGAGGCAGAATATTACACATAACAAACATAAAACGCATTAAAAAAATACGTAATCTGGAATAAAAAGCTGTTTATTTTAAGGACGTGTTTATGTTTGATCAGAATAGATTCGCTGATAATCCAGACGTGTTGGGCTGATTATGCTAAAGATGCTGCAGAAAGAGAAATATCTCTATTGCAGATGAAACAATACATCAGATAATTGCATAATAAATGAAACACATTCAATAATTTCAATTTGCATGATTTGCTGTTTTTCTCTTTCTAAAAAACTGGAAGATAAAACTCTTCAGTTTAGTGTTTTGGTCTCAAATAGACATTTTTAGACTTTTATTTGTTGTTTGTTTATTTATTTGGGACATTTAAAATGTCTTCCACTTCCTGTGTTAAATGTTCATTATTATTTAAAGTTTATTCATCTTTGGTAATAAGAATAGTAATGTTTATTGCGACTTTATCGTCCAGCGAACTTTGTCATAACAGGCTCAGCGAATGACTAATTTTTCCTTCTATTTGCAGGAATATTGTTTTTTACATTTATTCAGTTTCAAACGATGCATCATTTACAAGAAGGTTTGTGTTTTCATCACAAAATGAGATGAATTTTTGAGATTCATTCATTCATGGTGAATGAATGAATGCTGCAGTGACAGTTTGGATCCCTTCATGTCATCATCGCTTCGTTCCCACAGCTCTGCTTCAGCTTCTGCAGTACTAGAGAGGTTTAATCTGTAATATTGCATCCATGTTTCACACATGCAAATTATTATGATGTACCTTATTCAGCTATATTGATATTTCCAATTATTACATGAAATTAACCTCAGGGTTTCTACACAGTCTGGAAAACAAAGTTTAGAAAGAATATCTGAGTTTCCAGTCTTTGCTCCTTATTCAATCATTTAAAAGATTTTTAAATAAAAAAATTCTGGAATATAAGTTTATTTTTCTAAATATTGATGTTTGGATGGTTTTGGGAAAAAAACATTTTTTAATTTAATTCAACCAAACCATATTTACATGACAGATCTGTGCCACACAGACATTCATTAAAAGACTGTAAACGTATTTAGTAAAGTCCAGACTCTCAGTAGAGCAGATCTAAACTGGTGCAGACGCAGAAAAGCGTCGATCGTTGTGTCTTTTTATGACGACTGGAACAGTCAGATAATAAAAACCCAGAAATGTTCATGTTTGCTGCTAAAATGCTTACAATGTCTTACTTTAAAATGTTGAAACAAGCCGTTTCCCGTGAAGCTTAAAGTGGTAAAACTCATACTCAGAAGCCGATTTTACAACGTTTTGAGAAAACAAGTCTTCTTCACATGAATTTAGTTTAGCATTTCTGCCTGCGTTTGTGTGACAGCTCTTGTGTTTGTTGTGTAGTGTTAGGCAAGGTTAAGCCTGTTGTGGTTTACCATGGAAAATAAAGGCCTCGAGTCACATTGTCACCTGAACGGCACAGAAGCACGCTGCTTCTTTATAACTGGGTGCGCCTCTTGTGTGCTGGTGGAAAATTTTCAAGGTTCGCTTGCTCAACTGCATCTCCTTTTTTCCAAGTATCAGGGGAGGAGAAGTCACCAACCTGCAATGGAAAATAATTTTTAACTGAAACAAAACATTCTGACAAAGGAACTGTGCTGTGCTAACTCAGCGTTAAGGGAATAAATTGTATCTGTTTACATGCAGTGACTCTTTTCTCTCTTTCTTTTTCTGTGTTTTAATTTAACCATTGAGGCCACAACAATGGAAGAAACTCTTACCATCATGGAAATATATGACATTCAAGCTTGCATCCAGGTGCACAAATGTTCCACAAAAAGCAGATCACTGATAAAGCAAAGTCGTTGAGAACATGAAGTCTGGCTCTGCGCCGCCTTTACTTTGAAGGAGACACAGAAAGGTCTGCAGATTGGGAGCACTGGGTTTGGCTTGAGTCAGAACATTTGGTTTGTTTGGTTCCTCACCATATTTTTTCTGGAGTTGGATCAAAAGAGTTTGGGAATTCATAAATTCACATATGAACAGACGAGAAATGAGATCCAGGCAGAATGAATTAGAAGTGTGACGATGCAGCCGATGAGCCGAGACGTTCACAAGGCCAGGCTTTCTGCAGCTTCAGTTGGTTGATAAGTTTTAAAAACTTCTGTGCGTCTTCTGGAAAATCAAACCTGACTTTGTTGCACCTTCAGCAGTAAACCACCTGCTTTTCTGAAAGAGAAGCAAAAAGCAATAAATTAATTTAATTTAGAAATGAGTAAAAACTAAACACAGTTAAAACCTTTTTTGGTTCAAATAGGAAACTACAGATGCTAGTATTAGCATTGTTAGCGGCTAACGGTTAGCTGCCTGTGAATGCTTCTGTTTCTGGTAACAAAAATGGTTCTGGATAAGCTTTTAAAAAGACTTGAGAGCTTCTTGAATTATTCTCCAGCCGAGTGTTGTTAGCTAACCAGGTGAAACAACCGACACTATTTCCTTTTAAACTTTATGATGGAGAGCCAAATCCTCACCGTTAAGATTCACCTCCATATCTCTGTTTCTTAAAAACTTCTTCCTCTTTGTTCACCAGACTAAATCACACAGCTACACATATTCAATTGGGCTTTGGAAAAATGAAAACCATTTTATTTCCCTCCCTGTTTGTATTCCTTGAACCTTTTTGCTGCTGTTGATCATGTTGAAATGCAATCTTTGACTTGATTTTAGGGCTGAAAAACCTAACATGAAATAAGCATTTTGTTATCAGTCAATATCGGTAATTATTTAAGGCTGATTCAACCATTCAATAACAGAATAACAGAATCACCTGAATGAAGTTCTAGGCGACAACTTTTTCGGAAACTTTTACATATTTGGTGATTCTTTCAAACTAATTTACTTTTTTAATAATTTTTATCATTTTTTTGTGCACCGCGCCGCGTCCCATATCTGACCTCCTTTGTTCAGCGATTAAAAGTGGAAGCAGAAGTTTTAAGGCTCTTGGCTTGGGCAGCACTCAGAAGGGGAGCGGCCCGGGACAATTATGGCTTCGTAGGAGCAGCAGGGCCGGGCCGGGCCGGGCCGGGCCCGAATGTGTTCTGTTTCTGCTTTGTGTCCTGTGTGTGTGCAGGCTCAGGGGGCGTCGTGCGGGAGCGATGCTCACACACCCAACCACATATTTACGTTACAAATCATGCCTAAACAATTTAGCTGGCCACAAACACAAACATGGGGCGTTTTTATAGTCGTCCTGGATGGACAGAAACGATGGAGAAGAATTCAGAGACTAGAATACAAAAATACAAAAACAAGGGAGGCTAAACATGACCTTAAAACACACAACATGAAATATTCATCCATTCAAGCGTGGAAAAGTATTTTCCTTCTCCTAAAGGATCTCTGCAATCTGTTAGTTTCTGTTTGCTTTTTTACGTCAGAGTGATTCAGTTTCTTAACATAAAACATTGTTTTTATTGTTAGCTTCAGTAAAAATAACTGAAAACTGTGTTAATGCAACCGATGGTGAAGATGAAGAAAGACAGAGAAAAGGACAAAAAGTGAAACATGGGATGTCAGAGAGGGAAACACTTAAAAACCATAAAACCTCCCATGACAGACAAACTGTTTTAATGCACAAACCTGGAAAAGGAAAAGTCCAACTACTGGAATTAGATTGAAAACAGTTTTAGCTGAGTACTAAAACAATTCAGTGACTTATTTAGGCATTACTACGGACGCAGTAATTAGGACTGAACTGAGTTTATCAAAACTTTTGTTATTTTGATGCAAAATATCAGAACTAAAATGCATTTTTTATATTAAAGTAAATTATTGGATCAAAACAAACCTGGAATGGCTGTTTTATGCATGTTTGAGAAATCCTTTAATCTCCATGGCAACCATTCAGCTTTTCAAAATGCCTGTGTGGACCTAGCCCCGCCTCCAAGGAGCAGCTCCCCCCCCACTCAGCTCCTCCAGACTAGCCAGCAGCATTTAGCAAACAGCTGCTGAGCTGATCAGAGGAGCTGCTGCTCAGAACGACGCCGGTGAAAATGGGTTAATAGAGGAGCCATGTTGGGATGACTTCCTGGAGGCGGAGCTTCAGAAAGAGCAGGAGGTTTTAAAGAGACAGCGGCCCAATTTCAAAGCGTTAAATTGCTGAGTTATTTTTAATATGTACAGCATTTTTATAACAACTGAACTTTTATGAACTGACTTGAATTTAAAGGTAAAATAATAAATAGAAGATTTAAAACTTGCTTGTGATGCAAGATGGTAGTTCTTGGGTGAATTATGGAAACCCAAGGAGAAAATCCGGACTTTCCAAAATATTTAACAGAAACTTTCCCTCCACAGCTGCAGATAAATCATCAGACATCTTCAGTGTGCAAAACAAAAGAAACTAGTCCACAATTTTGACTTTACAAGATTTAAAGAATTAAGTTTACACGAGGCGAGCAAGTGAAGGAAAATAGACACGAGTCTCTGACCAAAGCTAATTCCAGCCAGAGGACTTTTAGTGCAGCAAGTCACTTTATTTTGGGGTGATAATTACACGCTGTGGGTGAGCCACCATGTTATTTGTACAGAGATGATCGATAGCAGAAAATCAAGTCAAACGGGTAGTTATGAAGGAGCTTTTCATAAAAATACACATCAGTCATGCAAAGCAACACACATGCTGAGTTTTCTATAAAGCTGAGGCTACACACACACACACACACACGAGCAAGCAGATGTGGTGCAAACATATGTTTATACACATACACACATATAAAGATGAAGGGTGGCAGCAGGCGGCCTGTGTGATGCTGCAGCAGATCGCGGCCTCCTGCGCCTCTGCATGCGGTGAAGCTCTGGCTCTGCTCCGCTTTTGGAGAAGCTCCACATGTGGTCAGCTGCATGGCAGCGCCCTCGCTTCACGCTCCCAACATGACTCCGGCGTGGACTGGTGCCATCTCCAGATCACATGAAGAAATGAAGAGAAAACTCTGCTGCTTCTCCTGATGGACCAGGGCCGGCCAGAGCCTTTTTGAGGCCCTCAGCAGAGTTTAGTTAGGGGCCCCTCCAGAGCAACAAGTCAACACCAGATGCTCGGCTGCACCGATAAATCAGCCAGCTGATTTATTTCCTTCGTTTTGGGAGATCAGTGATCGACCAGAGAGGCAGATTACCAAAACAAATCTACACAAGTAAAAGTAAAAAAGTGTTTGATAAAAAGTTTACTCAAGTACTGAGTAATTGATCAAACCATAAATCATTTAATAGTTAAAAATTACATAATCAGACAAGCTAGAATATAAAGTTAAGTGGAAAGTTTGGTATTTTAAAGACCAAAATTTATATAAATAATAACAAAAACAACAAACTCAGGCAATGAAAATTTTTCAAATCAGTTTCTTGAAATAAAAAACTTCAGAAACTTTTAACAGAAACTTCAGGTGTGTGTCTGAGCCTGGTGGATTTTTGGTTAAAACATATTCGATTGGTCAGAAAAGAATCTCTGCACAAGATGTTTTTCTCATGTTGTTGGTGAAATAATCTGTTTTTTCATCAATACTGAGGAGTTACTGACTTAAAGCGAGCTCCTGTATCTTACAAAGTTACTTTTGTATTATTTTAAGTCTCCTAAAATATTTGCACGATAAACTAAACCAAAAAATACTTTTTTGTGAGTTTTTGCAGTGTAAGCAGCTGCTTAGCTTGCATTTCCTTGGGCCGGCCTTGACAGGAACTAATACTGTGATTTTTGAGCTGAAGCTCTTCTACTTTCAGCCTGTAAGTTTTAGACGAAGAGCAAATTTGCAGATATTCTGAATTAAATATGATTGCTATAAAAACGTCCAGTCGGTTGCGGATCTGTGGATGCACGCCGCTGGAGGATCCCGCCTCCCGGAGTTGATTCAGGAGCTGCAGAACCAAGCAGAGTCTGCTCAGTCGGACTTGCTGGGGAGCGCTCTCTGCTCTCCAGGCCTCTTTGAGCTCCTGGAGATAAAAGCAGCTGGCTCTACATCAAATCAATAAGCCCATCAATGGCAACATCTCCGGAAGATTAAAGAGAAACTCGGCGAGAGGCAGCGCTGGAGACGGGGTGTTAATACGCTCCAAGACCCGGCCAATGGGTCGGGATTTAATTGATGTGCAGAACAGACATGGTTCTGTTGGGTAACTTCGTATTTCATTTTATTCTTCCATTAGGAGGAGTCTTGTTTGTCTCTGCAGGTCTCATTTACATACATCAGTTATTTTTAATGGTTTCTTGACATTCAGTTCCTCCATATCTGTAGATTAATAATTACTTTGTAGTTTTTTAAAAATATGTTCTTCATTTCTTCTACTACACTTTATTTGATCCATGAGAAAACATGGAGTCCTCCTGAAGAACATGTATAATAGTTAATAGATAATAGTTTACCAAAATATTAATGGAGATTCTGTTGGGGTTTTTGTAATAGATCAACATGTTTCGGGATTGGACTGGGCCATCAAGATACAAGGGATTCATATCAGTCCAAATCGATAACTATTGATATATTTTGTTTGTATCTGAAACTGGTGATGTGGCCGTTCCTGTTTTATCTAGTTTTTTATTTTAAAGCAGCTATGAGACACGGTGGAGAAATCTTAAACTGCTGCTGCGCAAGTAACTCAACCCGGTGTTGCTAGGTAACCAAAGAGTGAGTGAGTTAGTTGGTGCCACCATCTTAGCTGTTCATGGGGTTTTGAGCGGTGAGAGTCTTTCCTCTGCCTACATCTCCCAGAATGCCGTGCGGTTCCTGATTAGAGGTCAGTGCTGGCATGACAAAATGTAAATAAAAAGGGTTAGCAGTACTTTAGTGAGGCACTTTATAAAGGGACATTAGAAAAAATCTGCAGCTTTGTGTCAAAACGATTGGAACTGATCAGTTAAACCCAAAACCTAACAGAACTGATCAGAACCTCTGTCCAAAATAGAAAGTTGGAGGAACTCATGTTGCAGCCACTAATACGCTTCATCCAGTGTATGAAGAAAAAGCCCCTAAATGAGAGCAGCATGTGTGCAGGAATAAAGTGAGGGAATGTAAAACGCTCTCTGAAATATTCTTTCATAGTGAGGAGGAGACCGCAGG